>CAJUYG010000393.1:40813-65117 GCA_910591675.1 Galerucella calmariensis | reverse complement strand
AAGAACTGATATACCACGAGAAGAAGCCATTTCTTCTACAATGTAGGTTTTGTATTTATTCTCGCCTGCCTTCCGCTTTTAATGTTTTCATCTTACCAAGATTTGGAAACTGTATATCCAGCATTGATACACACATATATACAAAAATATATAAAATAATTATTGTTACAGATTGGTTTGTTTTCTATTATGAATAAACTGTGTTGCCTTTCTTTATCAAACTTACTAAAATTTATGTACCTCTATCACTTTTTTTTATTAAAATTAGTACATCTCGTTACCTCTGACCTAAATTCCTATATTCTTTAGCATAGCTGCAACTCATTCGTTCAATACAAAATGTACCTTACGGTATACCCTCTTAAAATATATTTTGGTACGTCTATGAAATCTACTTAAATGAATGATTTATTACTCCTCGTACTTTCTGTACATACTATAGGACTTAAAAACTCTCAGCTCTGTTGGCAAACCACCATATGATAACACTTAAGAGGACCCCGATGCAAAAGAGTTATCATGTGTACTGCTAGAGTCTAAAACTGCATTCACTGGTCTTGACCCAGCATTTGAGGTATCGAAAACTGCAGTATACGTGGCTTTTCATCTCAATTGCGAACAAAACTCCAGACGTACTTAAACCAAGTGCCAAATCAGGAACACAGTGAACTACTGGTGTAAAGACCCTCTGAAGTCGCTGACTAACGAAATTTCAAATCTTAGCTTTGAGGAAAATGATAGAATTACCCACTCCTAGTGGAGCTACTGTTGAGTATCTTCACATAAACGATTCGGCCATTAAGACTGAGGTGCCGAGGACTCGAAGACTCTGGTGGTGCTAATTGATACACAATGGAAAGCAAATTTTTATCTTTGGGAATATTCTTCCTGTCACATTAACTTGTCGGTTCATTGTGAAATATTTTGTTTGTTCAATCAAATTTAAAAAATTACGAAAAAACACCCGGGGTAGGTATCTGGATAGTCCTTGTCGTCCGTTTTCATTTAATTTGAAGAATTTCAGAACCTATTGCTCCCAGCACCATTTGGCTTCGAGATAATTAGTGAACAAATTATTAATTATAAGTAAAATAATTAATAGCTCGGTGTAGAAGCTTTAAAAAGCTCCATTAATCACGAGCCGACTGTTTAAAATAAATTCGTGTGTGGTAGACGAAGATAGGTTATACCTAATAACTTCGGTGTGCATGTCGATTGGTTTATCTATCAATCAACGCGGGTTTAAACTTATTGGCTTTTAACTTTATATAAATAGATGTATATCTAACTGTAACTACTGATTTTAGAATAAATTAAAGTTTATGGAGTAACCAGCGTGAAGTAATTTAATGAATATACAGTGATGTTTCAGGATATTATCATTCAGGCAGTTTCAGGACGAGCCCACACTATCTATATATTGGAGACTACTCACAAGGTTTCCATAAAAATTGTCAAAGGTGATAGTTTAATACTACTATAAAGCACCACAAAGTCTTTGAAAATCAAACAACAAAGACCGTCCACTAAGAAGCAACAACTACTTCTCTGACCATATGCCACGAAGGACATTGAACTACACTTAAAGTTAAAAGGGTTTGGTATATCTGCAAAATTGAACCAAAAATTTCAATATGATGGTCTACAACTGTCAATTTTTAATTAAAAGAGTGTATATCTCGATACTATACTCTACTCTATACAAAACGACGTTAAAATTCAATAAAGAATCGGAAAATTAATTAATATACAGAGTGTTACGCTAAAAATAACAAAATTGTCGTTCACTTCAAATAGTTTCCATAACTTCGCCATAACTCCAATTATGCAAATTTTTATAAAAATCTAATAAGTACTCTCCAATATAAAGATATTGTTAGTTCGTCGTGAAACAGTCTGTACAGGATGTCCCAAATTGGTGTGTTTTGCAGGGTATCTCGTAAACTAGAAGTTATAGAAGAAAAGTTAGGATGTTATGACTTCTTTTTTTGTTAAAGTAACGTTAGCCTAATTAAATTTTCAGTGCAAATAAAGCATTTATGTACCTATGTTATTAGTTGAAACATTTAATGTAATTTTTACATTCTAATAAAATTAGTTATAGGTAGATTAGTTGTTACAATGTTTCTTGTTTCATAAGTTTATTGTTTATATTTTTTATTAATCATAATTTTGATTAATGAAGTTGTCACACATCAGTATCCTTATGATAAAATGTTAAATTTCGTTACTGAAAGTTCCACCTTATAACAACCATACCTAAATAGTTTATTTGCACTGTAGCTCCAACTATTGAAAAAAGATATATACTATGTCATATCAGGTGGACAGGGCCGTATCTAGGGCGTGGCAAAGGTGGCACTTGCCACGGGCGCAAAGTCCGCAGGGGCGCCAGAAAATATCAAAAAATAAAGAAATAGAAGAGCCAAGCAAAGTAATTCGAAAGACGTTTTTCGCGCGAGGGGCGATGGCGAGAATTATCCATTATATGTGGCAACACAAAAAGAAAACCCAAAAATTGTAAATAAAATTGTCTTAAATTACCAAAATTTCACAAAAACACAAAAATACAAATAATTCTCTAAGATGTAATGTGTCTAAAATCTTTCCATAAATATTTCAAATAGGTAATACCGATAATAAAATGTAATAAAACTAACAAATTTGGTCGCACGTGTATCTCACAGATACAAATCCGACCGGCGGTCATTTTCAGGTCAATAAAACACGATTTAGATATTGTTAAATAATATAATTTTGGAAAAACCCTTAAAACATGTTCACCAATGATTACTTAAAATTTCAGATTCGTAATTCTAAAAATTTCTGAGAAATTTGCCTAAAACGAAGCCGGAAGCCGCGCGCGCCTATCGGAGGGTTAAACGAGTAAATTCGAATGATTTGATTTGATTTTTACTTTATTTGTTATATTTTTAAATTTTTAGTTTTTTTTTTCAAAAATATAAAAGTTTTTGTATTGTTTTTCAAGATTGTTTAATTTTAATGCATTTCATTTGAAATGTCTATTTCAATGTTAGCAATAAAAATAAGTAAATATCCATAATACTGCGTATTATTTTAAAATAGTAACCACAATATATGACCAAAATTATAAAAAAAATACTGGTTAAAAAAATCTACGCAAATGCGGGGCGCTGTCTAGTATGTTGCCACAGGCGCAACAGTACCTAGATTCGGCTCTGCAGGTGGATGAGAATTAAAAAAGGAAACTGAAAACGTCAGAATATACAGGAAGTCCCATTTAAAACAACATACGTTTGCATTATATTGCCTTAGTGAGCCCCCTAACAAAAAAATTGGTGCGCCACTGAACTCTTTAACATTATATCTATCAAGTGAGTGGAAAATCACTTTCGCACAAGTAATGTACACTATTTTTCTACGACCATGCGATCGTTGTAACAAATATTGTTTAATGTAATGGTTTTATAAAAATAATGTTGACATCGGTGAGTGCAGAAATGGAATGAGTGAAATTCACTTTGCAACGAGTTAGGTACACTATTTTTTCTACGGCCATGAATATTTAAAAAGTATCTTTTTCGCTATTATCAGTATCAACTTCCATTATAATAAAAAACCGAAACTAACACTTTTTATTTTTAGTTTATCTCACAATTATAATTCGTTTACACTTTTATGTGATAAATATTTCACCTACACTTCACAAAAACTATTTCTATTCTTTGTTTTACAATTTGAGAATTTTGACATAAGCCTACTTTATTATTTTTCACTTTTATAATTAGTATATATTTTTTACAATCACGCGATAAATTTACGAAATATGATGGTTTTATTTTTTTGAAAACATCAATAACTGTACCTACCTACAACATATGATTATTTTTAAAATAACGCAGAAGACATTTCAATTATTTATAATTTGATTTTTTTTAATTCCTACAGCTTTACCATGGATATACCCAAAATAAGAACATTTGACAGCTATCCGCGTCATGACAATTCGGAGAATGCTGGAGTAGACCGCGATTCGATTTCCGGCCGTAGGTACCTAGTTGTTTTCTTATCACAAAATTTGGCGAATATTAATAATTTTTTAACAGATTATTGATGATGTACAGGGTGTCCCAAATTGGTGTGTTTTTCAGGGTATCTCGTAAAATAGAAGATACACTTCCCACTCGTGTGAAAAATGTCACTTTCCGCACTCGTTACGTAATATACTATTTCATATACAGCAGCAACTGTTTCGCCAAGAGCATATTTTTCTATAGCTCTGAAGAATATAATAAGGTCTATGCATCTACGTGAATTTTTTTAAATACGCGTATATTCATTCATCCTAGAATCAAAATTATATTGATATATCATGTTCAAATATCCAGAGACATTCAAATTAATGTTGATATTAATATTACCAGCTAATTAATGCTAATCTAGTTTAAAAGTGGTGTAGTTGTTCAACATTTGGACAAGTCGGTATACAATATTATGTCCCCCTAAGTTGGAATCATATGAAAACCTTTTTATTATTAATTTTAGGAAAAAAAGTTATTTTTTATAAAAAGTTCTGCATCATCTGAAACCTATAATACAGTCATCAATTATTAAAATTTTTCAGTCGTATACGAGGTTTGTCGAGAAATATGAGTCTTACTCAAGAGAAAAGAACCTTTAAATTTGACAATATCGAAAAATGTTACTAAAAAAGCATAAGTATGAGTAAAAATTAAATTTGCTTGTTTCTAACATTAATATATGATGTTAATTTTATAACTTGGAGTTTAAATGTATTTTATTATTTGCAAAATAAATGAATAATAGAGGAACCACTACTATAGTGGAAACAATATTCTAGAAAAAAACTCAGTGGTAGTTTGTCCTTTCTACAATAATGATACAAAATTTCGGTAGATAAATCAAAACTTGCAAGATAACTTTCAGGAGTCTCACACTCATTACAATGGCATATTTTTTGTGGCTACCCGAACATTGAATACATTAGAAAAAAAAAACGTAATTTATACTCCAACATTGGCCAACGCCAACAGATTTGAAACTTTATCAGCCGCATCCTAAACAAGCTGAACTATAGCGAATAACCGTCAGCGTAATTACCGGACGGCACTCAAAATATTTCAACAACGCAACGAAACAAAACTTCAACATTATGTTGGTCACTAAATTAATTACTTTTTGTTTGTATATACGACATCCCAACAAGTACCACCGGCCTTATTTTACTCTTCCATTAACAAACATTGTCATTGTAAAACAATACGATGTATTAAGCAAGAAAATTTCGAATGGAAACTAAGTATACGATCTCTCAAAATTTACAGAAAACATTCAATATCTGGATAACGGTAAGGTTTAGGTATAGGAAAGTATACATGAATTTGCCTTATTTTTTACCCCTGAATACAATAAAATGAAAAAAACCGGGTGGTTCTATTTAAGAAAATAAATAAATTTGATATTTATGAAGTTAAACTTTGAACACTTTTTATACACACCTTGTATAAAATAAAAAAATTTTCAACATAGATTCAAATACGTCTGACCTTGCTGAAAGCAACCGAACAATAACCATTTTCATATCTTTAAGGGTATCAATCAATCAATCAATAACTCAAAAAGTATGCCTTTTTTGAAAAAAGTTTTCAGACAAAACCAATTTTACGTAGATTTCAAAAATGTATTAATATACAGGGTGTTCTATTCAAAATAACAAAGTTGCAGTCGACTTCCGGTAGAACCGGGAGTCTGCCATCTTTGAAAATATTTTAGTTAAAAAGATCGTACTCAAAAACCCAAACGTAGAAATTTTCATGATTTTACTATAAGTATTCTGCCATATACAGATAGTTTTAACTCGTCGTGGGACACTCTGTATACTTGGGCGGGACAAATGACGGAAAAAGTAACGAGATTCTTTTAGTGATCACTCATGAATAAAACTAATTTTTTTTTTTCAAATAATACCATAATTTGATGAAAACATTATGAAAATGCTGCTTGGAACTATGCAGTATTTAAATTTCATCTACGCTCCGTCAAAACAATATCCACTTCCGACCCCCCCCCCTCCAGCCATAAATGAAATTTTCCTTGGGTTTAAAAAATTGCAGCTGCCTTCAATTTGTAATTCTCACTTTTCATATCTAACTTGCTATTCTCTATTTTATAGAAGCCCTTATTCATTATGACTTTTGTTTGTAATTAGATAGATACGCCACTGTATACTCAGGAAACAAAGTGTAGCCAAATCTTTGCAAATACAACTGTAAAACCTATTCACTACGCTTTTGATGTTATTAGTTTCAGAAAGTTAGTCTGCTAAATAATTGTAACAGCAAATTTGCTGCAGCATTGTCTATGTTGAAACGAGTAGAGCTAGGGGCTATTAATTCGATGAAAAGCAGGTCACATCCAGGAGTGATGAGCAAGTTTTTGAGTTTAGCTGCAATATGTCAGAATCGGTTCATTTAGAGTTTCATTAAAAAAATATTGTCTTTAATAGTATATTATGCAACGATCATGTAATGATGGTTATTAATACACAAGCATTTACCGGGATACGATACGAGCCAAAGGCGAGTTTCGTATGGTTAATGCAATTGTATTAATAACCATTGCATGAGAGCTGCATACACTATTTTTTCTACGAAGAAATTTGATTTGAAAAAAATATAAAAAAAACATGTACTACCCGGGACTCGAACCCGGAATGTACAGATCGAAAAAAGCCTTATGCAGCGCCTTTACCCACTGTGCCAAGGGACCACATGGTTCTAATGATAGCATAAAGCGTATAAGTATGTTCCTGTTATACAATATTAGTAATAAATTATTGTAAACAAAAATAATAAATTTAAATACGTATTTGCCTTGGTCATTAAGTATTTTCGATCTGGTGCTAGACATTTCTTTTAAAAACTAACGCAAAAGATTTAAACTGTTATAAAACACTGTCAAACTGTCTAAACATTCTACAGAAAATAACTATCTACTTGGGTATTTGAAAATCTAGATTTCTATTGGTTATTGGTTAATTTGTCAGTTTTATAATGAAAACCAGTGTTATAATGAGTATAATAAAATTATGAAACTGAAAATTGGCAATTTAATTATCAACTTAAAGTATAGGAGTAGAAAAACATTTAATTAGGTTTGTTATTTATTGATTTAATTTTATAATTATGGATGGGTTGTAAGGGTTGAAACAATAAATGTGTTACCCTAAAATAGGTCGAGCTTTCTATAGGAATCGTTAACTCATTAGTATCAATTAACTGTTCTACTGACAAAACTATCAATCAATCGGAAAAAATAAATACTCTCGATTTTTCTACTTTTCCGACTTATTCACAACCCTTTGAATGAAACAATAGTAGTTTGTACACCTAGTGCGCAAAGCGTAACTTTTCCCACGAGCGCAAATCTAGCGAGTGAGAAAAGTGATTTGCAATATACACAATATTTTTTCTACAACCACGTTTATTAATGAAAGAAATACAGTAATTTATATAGTAATTTTATTTTAACTTTGAACAGAAAGAAAAATCAGTTGAATGTATAATTAATTGTAAAATTTGAACAATTTTGTATTGACACCTCGGGTAACAAATTTTCGGTTGCAGTTTGAGCTTTTTCGATAATATTTGGAGGAGTATTTTCAATTCATAAATTAAAATAAATAATGAAATAAATAGTTTACTTTCGGTTTAAATTTGAAAATTGTACACCAATAAGAAATTCACTATAAGGTTGAATTGTCAAAAAAAGTTGACAGGTCATAGGTAGCTTTTTCGATGCGGAAAAGTGCCATAGCGTGTACTTTTCAGATCACTTTTCCAACGGTTATCAAAAGAATCAAGAAAAGGCCTGCTTTGCGTATAAAAATTTGTGTAGAAAAGCCTGTTTTGCATAGTGGTTATAGGAAAACTAAAATCCAGTGTTCTCAATACCAATGATCTGATAGGTTCCAGTGAACACCAAAGGAGACATTGGTAAGTTGAGTCATATTAGTAAATTGAAGGGTGGTAAGATGCAAAATATATGACATGTCAAATGATAGCGAAAACGATTATTATTAGACCGGTAGCCCATAACACGTGAAGGCTTCATTACTTTAAATGGAAGCCGTTCTCACCATCGACTTTAATGTGAAAAACAATTCTGCTAATTCATCCTGTGGCCGTTTCGTCAATGAGTTGCCCTGTCTGATTATTTGCTTTCAGCTCCCCTATACGCTTTCCTTGACCAGCTCTATGCGCCTGGCTTATGTGCTCTTCACCTTTTTCTACAACGTGTAGTGGTGGTGGATTTAGCAAGACCTCCAACGCAATTGTGGGAGTGGATACAATGGCCCCCGTAATATACAGGAATTTGTGAACTACTTAACAAGCTTCAACAAAAATTAAAGTTTTTAGTTATAATTACTGTCACAATATATAATCATCGATGGTTAAAAATCCGAAAGGAAATTGAAATACTAGCATACCATTCAATAAAGTGGTATGATGAATATTTAATAACGGTTATCAACTCCATACTTTTAAAAGTGATAACATTTTAAAATTGCAAATACTGTCAATAAGTTAAGAGGAGTTATTTTAATTGCCTAGCAAAGTTAATAAACTGGTTAATCTATATTTAGTATAATAATGATGAATCAGTTGTAAAAATAAGCTAATAATTACAATTATTATTTGAATTTCAATTAGGTGTCGTACATGAATATATCACTGCCTGTGGGAACAGGAAGTGTGAACAAACACGTGGACGAAAAAACAGCGAATGTATAAAAATGTATGAAGGATGTGAGAACCAAAACCATAACAATAGATGAGGAAAAGAGAAGTAGATGTTGAAAATTTTATTTAGGGTTTAGGGTTCTCCAATACCGATAACAAAATACCAAATAAGGAATAAAATGAAACCCAAGAGTGCCAGCTGTGGCAATATGATGAACAGTAAAATATATTGCATTGCCACAAATGATCTTGTGAATATCTTTATCGGTAAATCAAATCTAACTTCAGCATCTTCATATTTGGAAATAGTGAATGGTAGCATCTTCATAGACAATATT
Source organism: Galerucella calmariensis (assembly GCA_910591675.1). Taxonomy (NCBI): domain Eukaryota; kingdom Metazoa; phylum Arthropoda; class Insecta; order Coleoptera; family Chrysomelidae; genus Galerucella; species Galerucella calmariensis. The sequence continues at coordinate 56,035 of CAJUYG010000393.1, read as the reverse complement.
TTCATGGTATTCCTCTCACACCATGACAACTGACAACTGACAACTGACAACTGACAACTGACAACTGACAACTGACAACTGACAAATTATAACTGACAACATGATTCAATACTTTGAAACGAAAAGTTTGTGACAAGCTCAAGGCAGAACTTTGCGTTTGCTACTAGCCTTCGAACATCATTTACTTCTTTTACTTTTGGTCGAAATAGAGATCCTCTCCTGCATGTAACAATAATAATAATAACGTCCTCGGCTCAAAAAGATTAATGACAGATTTTTTGAATGAATTACCTACACGTTTTTTGTAATAGCTCGTATTGACAGAGATTTATTTTCAAAATAAACGTCTTAATTTTCTCCCAAAAAAGTTTGGAGCTTTAATACATGGAGTTCAGCAATGAAATTAAACATTTCAACCTTTGATTCAACACGCCTTGTATAATCAAGTTTCTTCGATAAAACTTGAAATTGCTTTCACTTAGGAATAGTCATTTACCTTTTTTACGGCTTCTATACTTACACGAAACTTTTCGTATTAAATGCGGCCCTTCTTAGGTGGTATCGTAAATAAAACTAAGTTATAGGACATCATGTTTTTAAACTGCTTTTATATTTAGTTAAAATATTATCCCATGCTTAGAAGGTCTTTTTTAGTGTTACCTTTCTAGACTGACCTGCTACAACAAAATGTTCTTTTATTCGGGATGGTTAAAAATTCTGTTGAAGTTAAACACCCCATTAACGAGAATCTGCAGTTGATTTATTCGGAAAGCTTCATCGATTGTTCCATCCTTTGTTCATAGGCGTACTTTGGCAAAGGGCATTTGTTAAATTACCGACATAAAATCGAGATTTCTATAAGCGTTTCCAATTATTTGTTTTATTTGATAATTTATTATTCACTTTTGCTTTTTCGGCTAGAGAATCAAGAAACAGTATAAAGGCTGGCAATTAGCTTTAGCAGACCGAGAACAAGGACAGCGAAAGCGTTTCCTGCATGTGTGACACACAACTGTTGTTCGCCGACCGATTAAACCAAGGAATATATAGGAATATAACAAAACAATTTGACATGCACTGACGTGAAACGTCAAAGTACTCAAGTGACCGATGGTAAAAAACTCGTTTCGCTGAGAATTTCCCGTCTTTGAGCTGCTAAAAAATAGTCTCCGCCCTATTTTTGGTGTTCATATGGTTGGTGAGGTAGGCGAAAATAGTTATTAAGAGCGAAAAGTGAGGAATTATTGTTCGAAAGCAAGGGTAATTGCTTGAGAACAATAATTCCACTTTTAGCTCGTAATACATATGACATTTTTTCTACAATCACTTGAATATATGTTATAACTAATAAAATTGATAAATTCATACTTCTCATTTCAAGTACCTGTCAAATACTTTATAAAAATTTTAAACGTATAATTATTTTTGTCAATACTGTCAATGTACTTCTTCTTATTCTACAATTAGAAAAGCCTCAGCTAGCAGGGCCATCCGGCCAGTATATGCGAAATATTCAGAACGTGGCACAACAATTAAGCACAAAAACACAAAAAAAATTAATACTGTAACATCGCAATCATACTAATTGATTATTTAAAACATTAAAAACTTAACAAAACAGCGATTTATTAGTTTGTAAAAGATTTTCAGAAGACAAAAACACTCCCTAGCCAGGTTGCTCTATGATAGCACTGTCACTGTCAATTGACTCAATTGAATAATTGTATATGTTTGTAGTATCGATTGTTATTGGCAAAACTCTCCTTAAGGAACTTCAACTTTTCGTTGTAAATGGAAAGCAAAAATGCCTACTTTTCAATGTGATTGTAGAAAAAAGTAAATTTTTATTATAAATAAAGAGATGATCAACTTCACATCGACACCGTTATAATGTAGACATAATTGAAATACATTTCATGTTTCCAATAGATGAAAATTTGATGTTCTAAAGTGGAAATAGCATCGGCAACCATGTAATACTCTTCAGTGCATTAGTGTATATATATCCAGTTGTCATATTCGACCATTCGTGATTGAATGCCCCGCAAATTCGTTGGACGATGATGTCAACGCCGGGAATTGTCATGTGTCACTTTAGTCACAACCAGAGTTATACATTTGATAAATTAATCTTCGGCCCATTGCTCTTGTCTGCGCCATTTTGATTCATAAAAGAGCCTCAAAGGACGTGGAATGCGTATAAGGCGACATATATGAATAAGTTTAATGATGTGTGGAAGTGGAAAAACTGGAAGGAATAGCTTTGGTTTGACGTTGAAATGGATATTACTTATCGTAAACATACATAGGAAAAAAATGGGGTTGTGGATTTTTACTATCGCGGTTTCAGGAGAAGATATTTTTTTAAACAATAAAATTTTGTGTCCATTATATATGTTATTACAGATATTACTCATTCGTTCTCATCTCATCTTCGTAGCAAATAATAATAACATCCCTATTCAATTACCTTTCTATATTTAGTTTATCAAATCTACGACGCAAATAGTATCAAATTACGTAATTCAGCTTCTGGGGAAATTTTGTTGTTTACTAACAATTTTATTAACATACCCGACGAACATGAATTGGACCAATCTACAAATTCAGTTCTCAACAAAATAGGAAAACAATATTATTTCTTCATATCATCTTTCACAATTTTTTGAATGAATGCAAATGTTATTGGAGGCGGAGAAAGAACGTTCACACGTTCTGTCTATTGAATTAACTAACTAATTATTTTTCTGTAAATTTTCGCATTAATGAGAGATTTAAAAAAACAATTGTTTACTCAAAAATCTAAGAGTTTGTACATTTTCCACGTGGGTGGCTTCGTTAACTCTGTTTTTTTTTATGAATTCACCCACTCCTTTGGAAGGTAACTTCACTTTTATTTATTTAAGGAGCTATTGATTGAACTAAAATGTATAGAACAAGCAGTCAATAAGCAAACGATTCAATTACAAAAATAAACATTTCAGTTTAAATGAGGAAACTCATTTTGGTGAATATCCTGTAGTCTAAAAATAAAATACGACTATAATTCTCCAGTTAATGTCATTAATCTGTAGATAAAAGGAACGTAAATGTTTAGGGCAGGTTCAAAATTTTATTTTATAAAAAATACACTAATGAACCCCCGTTCCCATGGATCCAGGTATATATTATATGAACATCCTTTATATTAATTTTATATCTATTACTCTGGTTCAAATAATTTTAACAAAAATTTTATAAGATCTTCATGTATTAAGTGTACCATTTCTTTATATTGTAGCCTGATGATGGTAATATTGTACCGAAACTAGTAGCATCATAAGTGTCCTTTGAGGGACTGTGGTTTGGACTTTGAGTTTTATTGAACCATTGGTTTGGATTAATATGCATTAATTTAAAGTTGAATTGATTTGTTCATTTTGATATTCTGCTATATGCTTTTATTTTTTCATAAATCCCAAACTTTTACTAATCAAAGACACGAGGGTCGTATTTACAACCTACTTCTATGGTAACAATGCTGGTTATTTAAAAAAAAGACCAATCGTTAAAAAAATATAACAATTTTGAAATATATTCATTTCTTCAATAGCTTGAAAAAAAATTGTAGACAAGCACTTCGTCAGGAAAGAATGTATGCCATCCTGTATGTTTATATTTTCATAAAAAAAACTTAGTTATATCCAAAAAGAAAAATGCACACACAAAACAAACAAAGAAAATCCTTTTTATCTTCTATCCATGCGATGTTTACTTTTCCAGTTATTTCCATCCGAATGTTCACAATTCGTTACATTTTTCGAATTATGTTATCAAACCAACAGTGGTGGCGTAGCATAAGAATCCATATGGGTACGAGAGGAAAAATCGAAAAATGAAAATGTATTACTTTGACCATAGTATAAATCCTACTCACCAGGAGCGACACTTTTGTTATTATTAACCAAATCTTCCAATATTTGGTGCTGAAACTGTAATTTCTGGGAGATTATAAAGTCTGGTTCAAACGAGTCCTGCATTATCATTGTTTGTATGTATGTATGTATACTGGGGAGACATACCCTTGAAACCAAGAAGATTTCTGGAGCTTACTTTCTTCTATTTAGTTTCTGGGAAAAATCTCAGAGACTAGTGAGTCCTACATCCCGAAAGAATCTCAGGATATCCTCAAGCTTCTGTTTAGGTTAGTGTACCTCTTTTCTGGCTCTAGTAAATTGAGCTTTTTGAGGTGTCCATTCAGTCTTCAGTATCCTGTTCTCACCTAGTTTAAGTCTCCCAGGAGTGTCTTTGATTGTCTACGCCCTTTCCAATGGTCAAATCTGCTTTGGCTATCTCCTCTACTATTTTATTGAAACTAATACCGCAAAAGCATTTAGGCCCTTTTGGTATTCTTGGCAGACTCACTTGAAATTTGGGCCACTTTTTCGTCCAGTTCCGTTCTTGCGAAATAATAATGTACTATGAATACTTTCTCCTCAGTAATAAAAACCATTTCAAAGACATTTTATCACCAAGGCCATGATAATGAACCAATACGAATACGAATTTATCGAATATGATACAATGTACGCAATTTCACAGCACTCCAAATGTTAATACTGTTTATTCCAATGCCTACCGTTGAAGTATTTTGATGAAATGAAGAATTCGTTACTTCCAAAAAGAATAAAATTTTCCAGTCTACTATAATTTATTAAAGATTGTCTTCTCTCTAACCATCGAGATAAAACATTCAATCCCCTATTCTTGTTCAAGCATTTGACTTGATCGCCCTGAATTTTCTACCTTTGTTGAGAAAGACTGTATGATAATATATTCACATGATTTAAAAGAACTGTAAATTAAACAATTAAATTAATGGGGAAGGTAGTTCTGAAACCGCACAAGAAAGGAGCCGACTTGCATAGTGACGAAGTTTGAAATTAGACATGGTTTTTGAGATGATACCCAACTGTTTCTCTCAGGTAACATCATCCTGTCATGAATGTGTCTATTTATTTACAGTTTATAGTTAAGGAGTGTCCCAAAATGAGATTTTAATAATATAGACCACACAATCGGTTATTTATTGAATCCTTCTCGGTGTTAATTAAAAAGAGCTAAAAATTTAACGACTGGCTGTTAAAATTCCGAAAGTTCAACTACAACCTGCTTATGTTGCTTTTCTTTTAAAATTGCTGAGCTATCGGCAGATGTCTATAAGTACCAGAACTGGAGATTCCTCCAAGAGTCCTTCCTTCATCCAGCTTGTCTTTTTACTCAGGTTTTCTCCCTGAATCATTTAGTCTAGGAGGAATCGGCGCATGAGTACCGGAAACTATTCCACCTCAATTTTTTTATGCGATCCTCTTCAAATTGCCCTACTGATGATATAAATGCATGTTGCCATGTTGCTTTTTTTAAAATTAATTATTAAAAAGTGATCTTGCAGACTTCATGAAATCATTAAATATCTTGAGAACTAAAATTTTTTTGATACGTAAAGGTTATTCGTTTTTCACGTGAAAACCACGTGAAACCCATTGAATGAAAATGGCTTCAAATGCCAGTGGCGTAAGAAATGGGACGGGAAAGGTGACATAATTTTCTAAATGTATCCACTGGATCAAAAATTGGAAAATATTTTTCCATCAAAATATGCCTTTTTACATTTGAAAAGAACCTGCCAAATGGCAAATCAATTTATTCATCCATTTTAAAGTTATCAAATTTAAACATTCAATTTTTCCAAACTTTAACACCCTGTAATTCGAAAAGTAAAGAGGCTGGACCCCTCAATCCTTATATCATTTTGTCCAATTTTACGAGAGGTATCTACATGCAAACGTTGTGAGTGTCATTTAAAAACACCCTCTATTTTTCATGGTTCGAAAGTACCCAAATTTGAGATTTTTCGAACTTTAAAAAATTCATATCTTTGGAAATATCAACTTCATCGTGAAAAGTCATAGGACCTTTTTCATTGGTATTTCAATAAAACATATAAAAAAAATTTGTCCGGTCGAAAAATAACAATTCCTTGAAATTGTTTAAACAATTTCGGTTTAAACAATAAGGCCTGGTGGCCCCATGGCAACATGCATTTATATCATCATTAGGGCAATGTGAAGAGGATCGCATAAAAAAAATTGAGGTGGAATAGTTTTCGGTACTCATGCGCTGATTCCTCTTAGACTAATTAGCTAATTCATATTTTTTGCTGCACATAATATGAACATGAGGAGGAATTTTTGTAGACAGTTCCTGACCATGCTAAGGATTTCACTGTTGCCATTTGTTACCTAGGTTATCGCTAGTGAAAGCCTAGCATATTGAAATTACTCATAAAGGAAATATGTTTTTGAATGACATTGAATCTACAAAAACGTATGAATAAAACCAAATCAGTGAGCACCAGAGAAGGAATAAGAAAAGCTTCCCATCTGGCGGTAAATGCTCCTTCTCCTTAAAAATTGACACAAATCGTAAGCTCTTTGAAGATTGAAAACTCTACAAAGAAAATAAAAATCCAACGTATTCGATAAAAAAATGTTTGAGATAACCACAAAAAAAATGCTAATATCAGTTTCATCGATGAACAGCGATGACTGACGTTTGCTCCCTTGGTATTTATTCCGAAGCCGCGTACAACCCCAAGATTAGATCCTTTATGCCCTTAACCAATCGAGATTCTCATATCACAAACCGCATGGGGTTACGAACAACGTTGCAGGGGACTGTTCATATTATCCTTCAGAAAGATGGATGACGCAAGCGAAATAACTGATAACGAGATATTTAACTCTAAAACGACAACGAGTTCGGAGATTTTGGTTGTAAGTACTTTGAAGCGAATTTATATCCGATAGACGATATTTTTTATTTATAATCAGTATGTTATTGAGAGGTATAGAGGACTTTTGAAAGATCTGGTCTTCTTAAACTTAGTAGCCTTCAAATTATCATTACAGAGTACTCCACTCACAGAAGCAAGACCATTAGGAATATACTGTTGGTAGGATGAGCGATTTAAATTTGAAATCAATGATAGTATCGGCACCTAGCATACACTGAAAGAGCTGTTGTATAATCTCGGATACTCATGCAGCCATTAAAGCACTAAGCTCTTGTGTAATCAGTTACAAAATGGTGTGGGAATGCCTAGACAAACTCAATGAACTAGACGAGAGCAATATAGTCACCTTACTATGGAATCCAGGACACACTGGAATAGAAGGAAATAAAATAGCAGATGAACTAGCAAGTGGGGGGACTGAAATACCTTTCTGGGGACCTGAACCCTTTTGCGGAATCAGCTCCAATGTAACATTGGAAGAAATAGGTAAATCCGAGAAAAATAGAAGATCTGACCATTGAAGGGCTTATACAATCAAAGACTCTTCTGGGTGACTACAACCTGTTGGGATCAAATGAATGCATAAGTCAAAGTAAAACTGCGCTAAGAGTTTTAACAAGGATCCTAACGGGACATTGTCGCCTGAATGGGCACCTGAAAAAGCTCAAAATGGTGAAGGAAGAAGAATGCAGATTTTGTTGCATGGAAGAAGAAACCTCCATCCACATACTTTCCAACTGCACATCACTTCAGAATCTTAGAGCACAGCACCTGTGAGATTACTGGATAGAAGAGGAACATTTGCCTAAGTTGGAGCCTGCAGACATCCTAAAATTCCTCGGGGAAATAGGACTAAAGAAACTACTAGTTTCTGAGACTCTCCTAAGGAACTGAGTAGAAGTAAGGGGGCACAATAGATATTTTAGGTCGCAGTAAATGTCACCCCAAAATACATACATATATACATACCTAAGTGGTCGCGACGAAGAGCTCAGCGGCTTTAGCAAAATCAGTCTATTATATTGCGAACAAATGAGAAGACTATACAAATTAAACGAGAGAGTAGTGTGAGGTATTATTACCATAGGGAAAAAAAAGCTGCCTTTAATAATAACGGAGGGTTCTAGTGTGAGTGGGATATTCTGTGTTAGTGCTGTTATGAGAACAGATCTAAGCTTCTGAGAAGTCCCATTATCCGTTTTGAAGCTGGGTCTGTAACCTGATATGATTGGGCTCGAAGTAGTGAGGATTTGAGTAGGCCCAATGCATATCATACAATTTACAATATATACATTCAGTTGCCGTATGATGTTATGATATTACCTACGACTATCTGTTTCATAAATGTATGCTCTTGACATACGTACAATTACCCACGATAAACCAATTATATCAACAGGTTTTTGCTTTAATTGTTTAAACCATCATTTTTCAGTGTGCTCTTTGCACTTCGACGGAATGAAACAAATCTCAACTATTTTGGAACAACATCAACACAATCAACTTCTGCAAACAATGATACAGCACAGACAAAAATATGAGATGATTTATAATCCCAGTTTGGAGTTCCACCGAAATACCGCACGAAAACAATTAAATTTTTAATTGTGTTTAATGAAGAGAAATGCCTTAATAAAACTTCCGTCATGCGAACCAGTTTCTATTTAACCGAAACTATTTAGTTGGGAAGTTATATAGCGAGATATTCTTTGAAATGATTATTCTATTATTTTCGAATTTTGGATGGTTAAAAGGTGGGTTGCTGGAACCAGAGCTATTTATCTTTTTTTTCGGTAACACATGCACAGTACTGGAGTTACGATTATTTTTTGACGTTTCTAAAGTAAATACGCAACACATTATAAGTCTTTATTTGAAAAACTATGTGAAACGACACAGCCAAATTATCTCAAGATTTATGTTTTGAGACCTTTAAGAACACGTTCCACCATTTTAGAGACACCGAATTCAAATCTGCGAGAGATGCAGGAAAACAACGCGCAAACTGGTTACTTTTATCCCAAACTGATGGACACTGTGATTTCATTAGTATAAAGCTCAACATAGATCGTAGCACAGCCAAATTGAAGTTGAAGATATTTATTATTTTCTTATAATTATAAAAACGTTTGTTTATCCAAAACAGAACAAGCACTGCTCCAATATTACGGCATATCTATTTCGAAATTTTTAGAAGATCACCATTTCCAAATTTTCACATTTTATGGGATTTGTTGCAAATGAACAGAATCATGGGAAAAACAATAATCTTTCAATAATAACAAGTCCCGATCTACTTCTGTATCTGTATCTGTAGAGTAGGGAGGATGAGTGTGGGCTCACAGCACTTAGACCACATGTGACCCATTGTACATTCTCCCGAGGAGTTGTCCTCCTAGGTCATCGTCCATCGTCCATTTGAACGTCTCCAAATTTTTTGTCAATTTCAGCTACAGAAGTTGATGAAACCAATTAAACAATAAATAACCCTCAATTATGTTATTATCCACAGAATCTTGACTAATATTTGTATTGCTGTATCTACTCTGACTGGTAAGTACCTTAGCCCGGTACTGCTATTGAAACAACTTCACAGAAATGAGATTTCTTCACCACTTACATAAGGGTCACAATTTAAAAAATTATATGGTATGGTGTTGTCAGATTATATTGTTAGATTTTTTACCTGAGTCTACAATAATCAATTTTGGTTGGGAGGAAAAGTGATAGGATTTTTTTTTCGAGTTTTTAGATGATTAAGCGTGATGTTGTTTGTAATTGGACTGTAATTAGAAAAATTATGGAATAATTGCATGATCCGTGACGGAATGTTAGAGGATATCGTCGTATGTGATGTGGGTATTTAAGTTTTTCAACTGTCGCACGCGAATGTAGAAAGGTGGGGATGCAGTACCGTCTTGGAAATTTTGTCTTTCCAAGATAGTTATCGAGTTTCAGAAAGTTGGTATGGGGGTTTCAAAAATGTAGAGAGTTCCTGAAAATCCCTAATAAGTTTGAAAAATATGTAGAAAACTATTATTAATTTTAAAAATTCCGAAAAATTAAAGGATTAAAAAAATCCAGGGAATTCAGAAAAAATCTAAAAGCTTTAGAGATTCCAAATAAAGTGCGAGAATCATTAACAATTTTGTGGAAAATCCGAAAAATTACAAAGAATTTTAAAAGATTCTGAAAAATTGGAACAATACCAAAATATACCAACAAAATCTCCAAAAAAAATTGAAGAATCCAAAAAAGTACAAAAATTTATAAATATCAAAAAACAACTATCAAATTGGAAAAGATCTAGGAAGCTTTAAGTAAATACTGTAAAATTCCGCATTAATTTAATATAGAGTTTGTTCAACCATCCTTTGCCGTTACGTCATAATCGGTGACGTGACGTTTGTCTTATATTAGTTGAATGTTATTTTACACTTAACCTCAAAATTATAATCAATGACATATGTTGAGAATTGTTTTCAAAACATGAGTACTGAACTGTCAAAAGTAACAGATAAAATTAACGTCAGCATTTGTTAAGAAATACGTTGATGACGTCATAATTCTTCGCATGAACCAATAACAAAACAGCATATGGCTACTCGGTTTTCATTTTTAAATAACCGGACTAACCTTAAATATTATTCTAATGATTTGAAAAAAAATAGTTTTGTTTAACTTAAGCATAAAAAAAGTGGGTTGAATTTTGTATGAAAATCCGACTACCTGTGAAATAGCTTCACATTTCAAACTATTGAAACTCTTTTTCATCTTTAAGACGAACGGCAGTAATGTAAATTAATATTTACCACTAGCGTTCGCACTAGTGCGGAAAGTGAATTTGTCAAGTTTTTGGGGAGTATACTGACATTTGAGCATTTAAAATATATATTTGTATGATTGTAGTTTACCAAATGACTGAAAAGTTAAGAAATTGATTAGAACTCTGCTATAATTTTTGATAAAAAAACGTATTTTTCAATACTTTCTTAATGGAACTGGTATAAACCTCATCAAATGAATGTCAAATAATAATAATTAATTTGTTGATGTGTATATAACAATGAATGTTTTTGCATGTTTACTATTTTCCGCATGCTAATAGAAAAAATATTGTACCTAAGACATGCCTGAAATGACTTTTCCGCACGCGATTGCTGGCCAAACTATGCTCAAGCGTCGTTCGGCCATCTGCAATAGCGTGCGGAAAAGTATCACTTAACGCACTCGTTAGGTGAACTACTATTTCCAAAAAAAAACTTTTTTGATTCCAAAAAAAAAATTAAATAAACTACAACGTATTAAAATCAACTGAATATAAACATCATTCATTCAATTAATAAATACCTGCAAGATAACAAATAAAAATTTTGAATTCATTCATATAAAATTGTGTGTGTGTGTTGCACTGAAAACGATTATTTTATAAATTCAATTAAGATGAAACATTTTCCTGTCCAGTCCGTTTGTGATACACATTTCAAATTCCAGACACACATATATTAAAACAAGAACTATTTAATTTTACGAGGTCTATCTTCCTAATGGACATATCAGTCAGTCTTCAACGACAATATTATAACTTTTTATTTGGTGAGAGATTTTAATGAGCTTATAAACGGCCTTTCAGATGTACGCGGGTGTGAAATGTACAACTGAAACAGTTTTATTTTTGAGTTATCTCTCATCAGCCATAATTCCATAAAAATGTCTGTCTACCAAGCTCGAGGCAAATGATGAAACAATAATAAATAATAACCTGGATGATGAATATTTGATGGTACCAAATTTTATCTCAAAAAAAGCCTGAAAACAAGGAAGGTACTTGTGCTAAATAACTGATTTGTGTAGTACCAAAATAGATAAAAATACAAAGAAGCTGCTTTAGGACTAAAGATGTTTAATTATATGTGAGCATTGGGGAGTAATCGAAGCAGAAAAACATAAATCTGTATCCTGATGGACCTCCACAACCTTTAGCTGTAGCACAAGTTAGAAAAAAAACTTCAAAACAGGTATTAATAGTCCGTTTTTGCAATGGATACCATTAAAAAGAAGAAAACGGGTAGTGTGTGTGTAAACCAATAGATATTTTGTATGAGACTATTGTTTTATTCACTCATCAATGTACTCTTCTACAATATTTGAGATAAAACATTTAACACGTTCAAGTCATTTTAAAACTTATGCTACCTACGCCTAAGGAATAGTAAAATGAATCGTAAAGCGATCCGTTCAAGGTCATCAAAAGCTCTGGCAATTTATGAATGAAATTTATAATAGTACCCAATACTACTGGTTCGTTCCTATACTGTGGTCTGAACAACATAAACGCAAAGAAGCAAAAAGTCTAGTCTACACGACTCAGCAACAATCCAATCAATGTACGTATGCCGGAGTGAATCGATCAAATATACACATCACCAAAGTATCACTCAGTTTTTTCCATACACTCAAAGCAACATTTAGACATTGACCGATCGTTTTTCATTAAAGTCACGTCGGTATGTCGTTTCTTCGACATAGGCGTTGCCGACAAACGTCGTTCGATGTTATTAAATCAAAATTGTTCTCTTTTTTTCTTTTTTTAATTTGATGTCTTTGTAGAAAATTGAACCCGTAGGAAATTTCAATGAAAATGTTTCGAAATTGAAATAAGTGATACTAAATCAGTAACGCGAAACAAATTGATATAAAATCTTGATTATATGCGACAATAAACGTATAACATAATATCCCTTTTTGAATAGCGATATAAATATGTTTCATACTTTTAACTGGAAGACGATGTTTTCAACTTTGAATTGGTCTGGTTGAAGTACTGGGGTATATTTATTATTCAATATTCGATTTTAACTTGTTACTTGAAACGATATGTTTCTGTAACTATGTTTTCTTTTAGTTATACCTACATCTATAAATAATGATGAAGGATGACAGAAAACTCAAACAAATATGGGAGGCGAAGCACAAAATGAAGCGAGAAGAAGACAGAAAAATCAAAATTATGAGGCAGTGGAGTGCCTGGATAAGAGGATTAAAAACTGGAAAGAGGCTGAAGAAATAACGCACGAACAAAAAGAAAGGGAAAAATTGGTTTATAATTGATAGACTTTATACTTTACACCCGAGCTTACACCTTCGAGTAGAAAGGTTTCGATTATACAGGGTGTACCAATCTTACGACAAACTTCGGTATATGGGTTATTTTGAGAGATATCAGAAAATGTTATCAACAAAAATAGTAGATGTGTTGAAGGTCCATATTTTAAAATTATATCGAACTATACAGAGTGCTGCATAACTCCGTTACAAACCAAACATGATTTTTCAAACGGGAACCCCTGTATATTATACCGAATTCGGATTGGTTACATTTTTTTGAAGCTTTTGATATGATGTTTTGCCACGTTATACAGAGTCCTTCGAAAGATATGGACACGTTTATGTGAAAATCGTAGGTAAATCAACGCTCTGTAGCTTGTTGTACGTTAAAGAAAAAAAATGTATTTTGCCAAACAGTTTAATATTACGTTTAGGATTATACTTTTGGTAGCTAGTTTTGTTTAGAATGAATTATTCATTAAAATTTATCATTAATTAGGATTTTTTGTTACATACAACGTTTATTGCTTTCACATAATAGGTCAATAATAATAGTTTACAATAAATATTACAAAATAACTCTGTTTTTATAAACTTTTGGTATAGGGAATGCTTGACAAAAATTGAAGTGACATAATCGAAGATTCTATTTTTGCTATAAAATACAGGGTTTTCAATTAAAAAGAAGAAAGAAAATGACAGGTTCGAGTTTCCGTTCACCCTGTATATAAGAGAGAATATAATTGAGATTTAATAGAATACGGAGATATTGCATCATGTTACGAAACTATTTTTCGCAAAATACATTTTTTTTCTTCAACGTACAACAAGCTGATTTACCTACGATTTTCACATAAACGTGTCCATATCTTTTGAAGGACTCTGTATAACGTGGCAAAACCTTCTATCAAAAGCTTCAAAAAAATGTAACCAATCCGAATTCGATATTCCCATCTGAAAAATCATATGTTAGGTTTGTAACGGAGTTATGCAGCACTCTGTATAGTTCGATATAATTTAAAAATATGGACCTTCAGCACATCTACTATTTTTGTTGATAACATTTTTTGATATCTCTTAAAATAACTCATATACCAAAGTTTATCGTAAGATTGGTACACCCTGTAAATACAGAGTGGTCCAAAAGTCTGGAGACGGTCAATTATTTCGAAAACCGCTAGTCATAATTGTACAAAATTTGGGGTACACCTATTTTGGGATACGTAGATTCTAAATTTGATATTTGCAATGCTGTCAGATTTGCTGTTTCTTTTATATTATAAGTTTATATTGAAACCAAAGTTACCAATAATATAAGATGCACGGCCAATCTGGCAACATTGCAAATATCAAATCTAGAATCTACGTATCCCAAAATAGGTGTACTTCAAATTTTGTAGAATTGGGACTAACAATTTACGAAAATATTTCCCTCATGTGTAAAAAATCCCATGAGAGGAGTGCAATTATCGATTGATTACAGCGGTAACTGCACTGTAGAAACCGAAAGAGCACTGCGATAATTGCATTGTTTACGTATACACGGTAATATCCCATTGTGAATCCATGATAATTAAAAATAAAATCAGTTTGACAAGTAAAGTCTAAAAATATTTTTGAAAATGTCTCGTTTCGTATGTGATTCATTGGGAATTATGGAAAATAAAGTGATGGAAAGCGAACCAAAAAACACCAAACACAACAGACAATACGTCTGGCGACAGTTGATAAGCTTTTGTGCTGAAAAAAGATATACATTGGATGAAACAACACAAAATCGTATTTTTGGGTCTTTTTAATTTGTTTGTACCTAACAGCATGTTTTAAAATGGATTTTTTGTATTAAAAAAAAAAAATAGGAAATATTCCCCCGAATTACACTCGTGCATCAAAATAACCAGATAATTCTGCATTCGAGCGTGTTGTCTTGGAAAAACTACATTCGGTCATTTTCATATTTTGTTAAAAGACCCCTCCACCTTCAGTGTCGGGCTCTTTTTTCCAAAATATGAAAATGAACTCACGCAGTTTTTAGACAACACGCTGTCATGCAAAATTATCGGTAATTTTGATGCACTTGTGCAATTGCTTCCGATAATTGGCCGTTTCCAGACTTTTGGGCCACTCAGTATGTGTTTTTCTTTAGGAATAATATTTTAGTCTCGCTTCCGACTTGAAATATTCTTGGAATATCCAAAAAAGAATCCTCTGTTCCACTTCCACTTCCACTTTCACTTCCCACTTCCCACTTCCCACTTCCCACTTCCCACTTCCCACTT
>CAJUYG010000393.1:21473-40803 GCA_910591675.1 Galerucella calmariensis | reverse complement strand
CACTTCCCACTTCCCACTTCCCACTTCCCACTTCCCACTTCCCACTTCCACTTCCACTTCCACTTCACTTCACTTCACTTCACTTCACTTCACTTCACTTCGCTTCAATTCAATTCAAAAAGTCATATTGCAGTTGGCAATATGTCTAGTTTACCAGTAATTGTGGAATTATACCAATAAAGATAACGTTCTCCCAGTGGACTTCAGCGTTTCATTTATATTAGAGGTGCTCCCACAGTACCAGTACATTAAGACAAGCAAGAAGCGACACATCCAATTCCCTTTAATTAGCGTTCAGAGCAAAAGGTGGAATGTAAAACTATCTGTTCATTATCATGTACAATTAAAAACCGTTTTTCTCATTTTTAAATTTTCTTATACCATAATTAATATGTTATTATTCATTTTTTGTTGGATAGTCGAGTCGCCAGCAATAATTCTCAATGTATACTAAATGTAGTAGTGAACATTACCCGGAACTGTGTATAGAGCAACAATTCAGGCCATTTCCACTTTAATTAAATCTTGTGTAGCAACTGCGTAATTAAAATGTAATATATTTACACATGTGAACTTGTTACACGTGTGAAAACTAGTTTGAATTTTGCCGGATTTATTTATTATTTTGCGTATTCCTAGTTTTGAGCAAATTAGTTAACTTATTAAAGCAGTGATTTTTAGGAAAACAGAGAATTGGAAAACCACAAGAAATCGTTGGAAAAATTAAGAAAAATTTTCAAAAGATGATATGTAGGAACTAGTTGCTTTAGTCTGGAAGAGTTTTATTATTAATAGTGTCTTCTATATTTATTTAATATAAATTTTTATTATTATTGTTTCGAGTTCCATATATAAGATAATTAGATATAAGATGATATGTTGAAATAAATAATATTGTTTCAGTTGCTTACCTTTTTAACCAATTCGTGCGCGCCTTGGCAGATCACTCGTCTGATTTGCCCCCTCCACGCCACCAGTCTCTTGTATTTGTGTTCCCATTTCGTTGCTTCTTTTCTTGAGAATATTTTCACTAGTTCACAAGATCCTAAAAAATTTCGAAAAAATGATACTATTTATATTTATTATTAATCAAAATATAATAATGACGCCTCAGTGATAAAGAAGATAAAAAAGTCAATTTTCTGTCTACTAATAATTTTTCTATTTTATTACTGTTTTATTTGTCTATGTCAACAAGCGGTTTATTTTCTGCGTAAGATTTCAGACTGATGAGAATTGTCTCTTATATTTACTTAATATTCATAAAACACATAAGCATCCTATCTCAAGGGTGATTAGTTAGGAATTTGTTAGATAAACTTTATCCACTTGTGAGTAATCTTTGTTGCATAACTCTAGCAACTTCATTTTTACTATAAAATTAATGTCTTATTCTTCCTCTTTGAAATTCATTGAGCAATTTTAGGATATAGAACAACAACAAAATCATATATCCAAGAAAATCTGGAAGATATTGGAAACATAAACATGGATAATTATTATTATCATAAAACAAGAGTCAATATATTTCTATGATTGGATATATTTCTGTGAAATAGTACTTTGCGGTGATTGAATCAGATTGAATTTATAAAAGATAAACTGTCAAAATGTTCTGAAACTCAAACATTAATTTAAATTTTATCTAATATGAGAAATGAATAAATGGAAAAAAGGAAACTATTAACTATTTACAAATTTTGCTTTTCAGACCTCACAAAGTTTATCGAGAAGTTCACTACCACTTTATGAAAAGATTAAAGTTGATTTGTTTAATTTCCAGCTTGTGAATTTTTTGTTAAGTGCTAGTTTTAACGATTTCTTGGAATATTTTCAAGACTCACGTTTTTCACTTCTTCTTGGGATTGAAATAATTGAATAAAACTTATCTCCATTTATTGTTTTGGAAATATTGAATGTTTTTCTCTGTCCGGAATCACCTAACCTCACTTAAGGTATGTCAGAACATTCAAATTGTTATTAGAAATTCCAAGGCAGACTTTATTAAACTAATTGATAATATATGAAAGGAGCGAGGTTTCCCTAGACACGTATAATTGTCGACTAACCGCTGTCAAATCATGCAAATAGTTTTATAGAAAACCATCCTAAGCAATCTTGATATTGCATTTTTAATTAAAATCTAGACTTTTCTCACTGTCAAAATTAACCCTTTTAATTTGAATTCTCAAATTGTTTGTTTTTGGAAAAACCAATCATATATTCTTGTTGTCCATATTAATTTACACATTTTGTCCAAATCTCAATGTATTCTCTCGAATAGTTTATGAGAAATTCACCATAAAAGTTCCACCTATTCCACAACACTTAAATCAACTTCTTACTTCTCAAACTAGTTAAAGAGTTGTATAATCTTTACAATTTTGCTCTATACAATATCTTCCTTTAATTATTATCCAGTTTATGTAGTAAATGATCTCTTGTATTAATAAAATTTGCTTAAACACTATGTATGCTTTATGAGAATATTGAAATGTCATATTTTCATTAGGACAAAATACATAGGTATTAAAACCAAGTTAAACCAAATAATTTAGTGGCAAATATCTTCATAGATGTCTAAACTGAGAATTTACATATTTTCTTGAAGGATAAAATACATACCTATATAAAATTTCTGGAGAAATCTTTAAACAGTCAAGACATCATTTTAATTTTTATATGCCTTGTAGATATCTCTTATATTTGAAATTTAGTGCTTTAACTTTAATGTTCCAGAAAAATTATTATATTATGCCTTGAGTTTGATGATTACATTAGTTTTTACAAAAATAATTTTGTATCTAGACTTTATACTTTTGATAGTTTGAGCTGATCAACTTGAACTAATATTTTCATTGTCTATTAAGAATTAGTTTCTTAAAAGGTTTTGTGTTAATTATTCAACTAATACTTGTCATATTTTCATTAAATTATTGAAATCTATTCTTTTTATTTATAAAGAATTTGTTTAGGTAATTAGGAAACTTATTTCAGTTTCCGTTTGTTATGTATCATTTGATAAGTAGTGTATTTCTTGAATGTAAGGAATATAATTGTTCTACCAAGTAGTACTTCCAATATTGTTTTCACAATAAACATTTGGTTAGTCATGAAACACATTTTTACTTCTATTCAACATTTTTTAAAAGGCTTCAGCTATTGTAAAATGTTTCGCTTAGAAGATTACTTATGTTTACTTGTTCATTTAAGTAATTGAATGGTTGTAAAAGGTGTAGCTCATTTTATTCATTCAAAATTTCATAATTATTTTGAGTCTTTATTTCATATGGAACATATCTTCTCAGATTCCTGCTCTGGTTATCCACTGGAATCAAAAATAAACATCACAAAAGTAGAGTGTGATCCTCATCAAATGCACCATGCAACCAACCTAGTCCAGTTTTGACTTTGCTAGCATGGACGTTGAAATTGAATCAGTTATACTATAAATGTACAACCTATTATATTATATGGAAGAGAAGCTTGGATATCAAATAAAAAGAATAATATTAAACTAAGGAGGTGGAAATGGAATATATATTTACGGGGGAATTAAGGATGCGAGGTGGAAGAAAAGAACAAACAAAGAAATCCAAGACATGCATTACAATTCAAGCACAATGGCTTTGATGGTTATGTCATGTGGGTTGGATGGATGACGAAAAGTGTGTGAAGAAATGCTTCCTGGAGGTGAAGGAAATAAGAAAAAAAGGAGACGACCTAGGAAGAAATGGATGACTGCTGACTTAAAACAGTTAGGAATATAAGACTAGAATATGATTGGAAGAGATCGAATAAAATGGAGAAATATAACAAAAAAAGTAGAAGCTATGGTCCTGTGAGTCCTATAATGTTCTATATAATATATACTTATGATTGAAGATGGAAAAAGTTGAAAATTTATCGATACAAAATGTTGGAAAGAAATTTTTATATAAGTAAGTAGGTAGGTACATACCGAGGTACATATACTGTGTTGGCAGTTTTATATCGTGAAGGGAGCATAAAACTGAAAATATATTTTAATATCGCTTCAAGCGACCAATGGACAGTAAAATGTTTAAGAACCGATTTTTATAGTCAAAAAACCCTACTGCTATATAAGCATATTTGAAAAGCTACTTTAAGAGCAGTGAAAATTATTTAAAAATAGCCAATGAACAAAAAACAAACAAGCATAAAAATAGTTTATTACTTTCGCCAGAACCGTTGCAAGAAATTTTTCTTTTTTCTCTAGAAAAGCCTACATTTACACCCATCTAATGCCACGTTTCGACGAGATTGAACCATCTCAATGTATGACTTAAGAGATTGAAAAGTTTTTCCAGAAAGGTGTTTATATAAAAAAAAATTTTCAAGTGTTCAGCTTCTCTTCGCGCCACCTTGAACAAATCTGTTTATATAAAAGGCACGTTTTTTTATTCACTGGTAGATCCACCAATCGACCGACTGCATTTATATCCATTGTAG
This sequence comes from Galerucella calmariensis, assembly GCA_910591675.1. Taxonomy (NCBI): domain Eukaryota; kingdom Metazoa; phylum Arthropoda; class Insecta; order Coleoptera; family Chrysomelidae; genus Galerucella; species Galerucella calmariensis. Next base: position 36,330 of record CAJUYG010000393.1, on the reverse strand, counting down.
ATTGAAGAAATGACGTGTTCATTTATTACTGTTGCATCAATCAAAATTGCAGACCACTCCACCGTCGTATCGAGGTGGTGAATAAATTTGGTGGTGTACAAAATTACAGCTTGACCTCAAAAACGAACGATTTTTTAGAGCGGTCAAAGAAATGGACGAATTACCTAATAGAAATAAATTTGAAATGTGATAACAAGGTAATGACGGCGCTATTAACAGCATCAGAAATTGAAAAAAGTTCTATTGGAACTATCAGATGAACTGGTACTCCGAGATCTAGAGGCTAAAATAACTAGGTATAACACTTTTCAAAGTATCTTCATTCATTTCGTAAATTTTTGCTAATAATGTCATCAACTGGAAGTCATAGCGTATACGGCCACGTCTCCAACACCGCTTAGGGTGCAGTCCGTCTAGTTTGATTTGGGCTCCGCGCCAGTTTTGACTAGCGTCTAGCCGGTAGCATAGCATGTCTCCCGATCGAGAGATTATTTACCCGACTCGGCACCAACGTTGTCAAATTTAATTCATTGAATCTCGGCACTCCCCAAATTTAGTAGTTAAGGTGCGCATGCGTCCAAGCAGCCTTTCACTTTCTATTCGATCTGATTGAATGTAAGCAGATTAGCCCAGTTGGTAGGATACTGAGCTTGCAACCCAGAGGTCGTAGGTTCGAAACCCGGTTAAGACCTGGTTTTTTTTTTTGTTTTTCATTTATTTTATGATATTTTTATACATAGTTACACTTTGATCAACCAGGTTTGGGCCTGGGTTTTATTGTTTTTTTTTTAGTTTTCTATTCCTTACTTTCTGATATTTACATATTTACGTAAATATAGTTATGCTACTACTAAATTTGACAATGTTGGCGCCTATCATTCATCTTCGGGATCCATGCTATGTCACCGTCTAGACGCTAGCCATATTTTATTTTACCCGACTGAGCTCTAGTATAAATATGGGATGAAAACCCACTCGGGAGAGAGTCTACAGCGACTTAAATTTCCGTTTTGGACAACGGAACTCTACGATCTATTTAATTGTTTTTCTGGATTTTACGAAAGCATATTTATTTTTCCCACCTTCTACGATATCTACATCGACCTCTTAGACAACTTGGAGTACGAACCACACGCGTCGGAACCTTGTTCGCTCACAAGGAATTTATTTGTGAGGACACCTCTGTATTCTGAGTTATTCTTCGAGAGCATCACCGAGAGATACGGCCGATGTATACCCGGAGGTACATCGGATGGTGGACAACTTCTCCGAGGGACATTTCAGCTATACGGAGCTCCTATCGCTACGTTGAATCCGAGCTCCCGAAGCTCTGCACACGCCCTCGGGGACGGTATTGTATTCAAGACAATAACAACAATCAACTTAGAAATAGATTGTCAGTGGTAAGATTGTTTAAACAACAACAACTGCGTTTTTTTATGTGCCACTGATGACTATAACATGCCGTTGCATCGGAGACTGACGTCATTCAGCTAATGGTGAATGAATGATGGAAAGAAACGTGCCTAAATTGTGTGGCTATAGATTGAATTTATACCATTTGTTCATGAAAATCATTTGTGACGGATCTGTGATGACAATTTTTACGACATTCCGTTAGTAGTTTTCCAGATATTTCCTGGACACCTCACGTTACTCTATCAGTCTTTTATGCCGGTAATTCTCAATACTATTAGAAAACGGCAAACTGACATTGCTAAGAAATTGTTTTGCCCCATAAAATTTTAAATTTTGTGAACAGAATTTCCACCTTAATAAAATTATGTCATTCGTTATTTATCTATCAACGTTAAGGATGCAAAATGTCAAAATCTACAATTGAATACACACATTTGAATCTTTTCCTGTGGTAGGACTTTTTGCTCGTACAGGCAAGCAAAATTAGGAAAAGTTTGAAGCTCTTGCAACTGTTTATAAGTGATGAAGATTCTTTTTTTATCAGGTGCTGATGTGTTGAGTGTCTATGGCTTTTAGAGATGACAATAAATTACAGAGAACTATCCACAAGCTGGAAGGTGCTCATTCATTCACAGACATAGTGATAATTGGTGTCACAAGCAAATGAAAAAAGTGTTGGAAAAATTGAATGAATTACTTTGAGAACTACTTTTTTGCTAAACTCAATCTCCTGATCTGTTCCTCAGCGACTTCTGCAAAGAAAGTTTCCAGTTTCCAGATTGCAGTTTCGTGTAGCTATGTACGTAGGCAACACTTATTACATTAATGTCAGATATTTTTTAGATTTCCCTATTTTTCATCAAATTATTACGGAAAATACTGTTGGATGCTGTAAACATATCAGAAAATCAACTAAAATATTTTATTCTACAGGTTATATCAAAATAACCACTAGCTCTCTTTTTAATGAATTTCTCCAAAAAAGCAGCTCTTAGACTAGATTCTTATCGAGTGATGTGTTTTGAGGTTTTCAAATGCACTGTATACTTATTAAATTGATGTAAACTGGCACTATATTGACTGCATTGATTTCAAGAAAAAGCTTGGGAGGCTGTTTCATAAGTTTCGTGTCTAAAAGGCGCTAGTTGAACATTAAATTATACGAACACTATGGCTGCATTTAACTAGATTACTGCCGTCGATTGGAAAGTACAATGAAATTATTTCCTAAAGGAAGGAATATTCATATCAAAGAAATTTACGAATAAAAAAAATTCTAATCTAAGTAGTAACTATTTTTTCAAGGTACGTTTCTCAAAGCTACCCAACTTTATCGTGCACTTTGAGCGTTAGTAACTATAAACTAGAACTTAACTAAAGAGCCCTTTAGAGATGGCTCCGAGAATTTTCCAACTTCAAAAATCCTTGATGTGTAATTCGATTTCCGTGCTGAAATTGGTGATAAGATCGTCAGAGACGACATGGAATTGCAATCTCTTCCAGACTTAGATCACCGAAATGTGATATTTCTTAGATATTCAGATACGTTTCAAGGAGTTAAACTTGAAATACTCATCAGAGATGTTTATATAATATGTTCGTTGTTTCCACATTTATGAGCGCAGAGGATTAACGAGAGGATACGTGGCAATACAATAAACTACAATTTTCAGAGGGGTTCAATTGAGAACTTCCCAAAATTGAAGGTAATTTATGAATCTTCGGTAATCTTCACGTAATTTTGTAATAAAATTCATGTTTTAAAATTACTTATTATTCAATGGGATCCACTGAATACTTAATATTTGAATTAGACTGCAAACCAATGGTTGGCTTAAATATCTTGTAGATATCCCAACCCCGTTTAAGTTTGAAGTATAATCCAATATCTGTCGGGGCCTATAGCCTGTGAAGTTGTTGTTTTTGGAACTTCAGTTCTTTACGTCAGGTTATGTTTGAGCGACCAGGAGTCGCGACGCAAAATATCTGACCGTTACGTTATGTTACGTTGCTTTGTTATGTGCCTTGCTTGCGTGCGTGTGCTCTCTCCTGAGTCCCTTTCTCGTTTACGAAGCAGCGATTCATATGGTTCGGCCTGGAATCGAACCCGGGCCGCCCGCGTGGAAGGCGAGCATTCTACCACTGAACCACCGATGCTATATTAAAATTTCATGCAAAGCTGGTATTCGGAGTGCTGGTGATCTACTTGAATTTGATCGGATAAATTTTTACTATCATTTCAATAATTTTTTTGCGCGATTGATCTTTTTTGTTTATAATAATAATAATGATTTTATTGCTTCTGAAACAATGTTACAGCAAGGTACAATATAATTCTATATATATATAAAAAGTATTTTTAAAATGGGAAAGGTTAAGCGAATCTTAACAACTACATACAAAACATTTTTCATTTAAGACAAATTGGCGTAATTTCAATATATTCCAAATGTATTCCGTATTGTTTATTTACAGCATCGGTTGTCAGGACGGTTGGTTGTATTTACTGGTTTCTAAGTTTAACACGTCGGTAAGTGATTTACTTACCGTTCAGACGTCGAAAAGTAGTAAATAGCATAAAAACAATTTCACCAAAATGCAAAATATATTTTTTTGCGCGATCGATCTTTTTTGTTTTTGTTTTTTCGCTACGCCCAGCCTCCAAACATTGCTGTCGACCGGTAAACAACCCTTACCGTTCTTGATACTTAATATACTATAAACTAATCGAGAAGTACAAATGTCACTCTTGACATTTCGTTCATTTCAGAGAAATTATTTTATTCGGAATTTATTTCAATACGATCGCGCAAAAAATGGTATAAGCATCTCGAACGTTAAGGGTAATTACAACGTTTGCATGTAGATTCCTCTCGTAAAATTGGACAAAATAATATGAGGATTAAGGGGTCTACATATCGCACGAGGACGAAGTTTGAGCCCGACGCCGTAGGTGCAGTGCTCAATCGTTCAAGTGCGATATGGACAATCCACACGAGTCGAACAGCATGTTTTTTCTACGACCCACTCAAGAAAAAATCCAGAAAATAAAAATTTCTATAAACTGTAATATATCTAACTTCAAATTGAAAATTTAACAATTTAATTTTATGTTTCCACTAATTTTTTTGTGGTAAACGTACAGTTCTTGAATGTCCAATTTGTATAATGCTACGGTCTTCCTTTTTAAATATACGATGCTGTTATAAGTAGATGTTGCAGTCGGACTCCTTCATGAAGGCTACCGTACCATTATCTATAATAATGAATATTCTGCTAAATATTTCAAACGTCTACCTGTTGTCGTTATTGATATCAAGCAGAATAATTATTTAAAAATAAAATTAACAATAAAAAAAATTTCTTCACGGGGAATCGAACCCGGGTCTACCGCGTGAGAGTCTGGTTTGCTTACTACTCGACCACCGAGGAATATGCAAATTGTTTATCTATAACGTCAGATGTAATACATAACTTTTGCTTGAAAGGAACTAAAGTTCCTACCGTGTGTCCCGCGACACGTTCTACTTTTTTTCTTAGTTAAACGGTCAATGCCTTTGAAAAATATGTTTCAAAACGTATAAAGCGCTGGAATAATTATTATTCAGCAATATCTACTCAATATTTTTCTCCAAAATACTCTGCATGCTTAAGCACACCGAAACATTCTTATCTAAAACAAAAATTCAATAAATTTCTTTTGCCGCCTTAATCAAATCCAAGAGGGATAAGAAACGAACACTAAATATTCCGTGTAGAGAAGTATTTCCCTTTTGTTGATATAAAGTTATTAGGTCTTACAGCACCGTTGGGGTTTCCCACGGAATTTATCGTAGGGAATAAGTATTCAGCTCCCGTCGTCACTCTGTAGGCCCGTTCAACTACCGTTGGGTGATGGGGTTATCGTGAATAATCACGAAACGTTCAATTTGGCGACAAAAAATACCAGTTCCAAGTAAAAAATATTGGTACCATAGGGTGTTCAACTTCAAATTTCGACCCCTCATCTTTTAGATAATAACCAAAACTATAACTACCATTAATTTTGTCTCCAGATTTAAAGAATGAAATGGAAATAAAAATTTCCTGCAACTATGAAACTTATTTATATTGCAGATACGTCACTAGTATAAGTGTGAAGTTGTCGATAGTCCTAAGGTCTGTTCTCACAAGCATCACAGACAGTCTTTGCGCCGAATCCGGATTATCGAAGACTGTCTGTGATGCTTGTGAGAACAGACCTATAGTTTGGCAAGTTTATCTGAAACTACGGGGCATCGGTAGGAGACGAGGAAACTTGGCGGTATCTGTCATAAACAAATGGCGTACGGTACCTATTTTACCAAGTAAACTGAAAAAGCAAAGGTCACTGACAAAACCAACGCCACTGGATAAATCAATATCAGTCAATTGACGAAGTGAGAAAGAAGAACACACGCACGCGCTTTCCAATAAGAAGTTAGCTTTCGATAAAAATCACCAATTATGTAATTCAGAGGGTGTGGTAATTATGGTTTTCTTACAACGCTGCCAGAGCTTGAAGAAGTCCGTAACAAATTTGGAAAAGTGCTCATCTTTTAATATTTATAAATTGAAAAAATGATGTTAATAGAAAAAATCCAAGGAAACAAGCACATTGAAGAATTAACGTTTAATCACATTGTTAATATTGTTAATAATAAAAAGTCCCCTTTCTAATTATTATCACTACATACTTAGCACTTTAGCTTTTTCATAGTTAAACGTGGCAATATCGAATGTTTTCGCCTGCATTCCTTTCACGGCTTCAGATAAACTTGCCAAAGTATATAGTTTGTTGTTCTATATTCCAGCTTGATCAGCACAAAACAATATTTCTAGGTTGACATTATTTTGACATCTATCACTGTGTGTTATTTATTAAATTTGATGCATCATTTTCAGTTTTTATCTCTGTGTTGTGTAATTCTGTCATACTTTTATAAATTATAATAGATTTATGCCCATTTGCACCAACCACTTTAGGTCAGCCACTACACTAAGGATACCTTAAATTTAGGTAGAGATCTTTTTCGTTTGCTCGATTAGTGAAGTGATTCTCAATTGCCCTGGTAGTCCTTAATCTAGGATGTAGGTTTTGTTGCCCTAACCCTCACGTAAAGCTCGAAACGTAAAAATCATTCGTAAAGCAATAATAGAGGAGTTCAGTCTAAGATCAGTGTGGCCAACAAATGTGGTTTTTTCTGACAAGAATGACAGTAAAGGTCTACCCTCCAAAACATGAAATTTTTGCATATTTTTTATTATTGCGAACTTCTATATTTCTATATTAAAATTATGAATACACTCCCGAAGCGTATATCTTGAAATTTTAAATTACTTTTCAGCTGAATACTCAACATATCGGTAGCCAATAATTCTAGAAACTTTTTGCAAGTCACCATTTCATTTCTGTTATTCTGTCACTAGTTATGTCAAATGTCAGTTATATTTATTTTTGTTGATATTCGTTTAATTGTCGATTAGATTTTTGTAGCATTTCTAGTTAGTTGTATCTCTATTCTTCTAATTACTTTCTTCACTGACATCTGAGATAACTAGTGACAGATAACAGAAATGAAATGGTGACATGCCAAGAGTTCCAAGAGTTATTGGCCTCCGATATGTTGAGTATTCAGCTAAAAAGTTATTTTAAATTTCAAGATATACGCTTCGGGGATGTATCATTATTTTAATAAAGCAATATAGATGTTCGCAATGATAAAAAACATGCAAAAATCTTATGTTTTGAAGGGTAGACCTTAACTGTCATTCTTGTCAGAAAAAACCACTTTTTGTTGGCCACACTGACCTTAGACTGAGCTCGAAGACTTAACAGTAACCTGTAAAAGCGGCCCTAACATTGAACATAAACTCTAAGATTGAAAAATCTCGGTTGGTTGTTTTTTCAGTTAAAATGGAAGCTTTTAAGGATGACCAGGATATTATGGAGCTAGTATAGATGTGGGATTTCCGAGGCAAAAATATAATGGGTCAAATCATTATAATGAGTTTTGTTCCATGCTAGTCTTATAATAATTGCTCAATAATAACTGGCTCATTATACAAAGCATACACACGAACCAATCGCAAAGAAAATATGAACCAAAGTGAAACCACAAGCAAATGCTGATAAATTGCTGTCACTCTGGCTTAAACTTCTTCTTTTTCCATGAAGTTGAAGTGACTTCACCATATAGCTTCAATTTATAACTAGTGACATCAGAATGATTTTGGAAATTCGATTATTTAATTGTGTACATAAAAACAACACAACACCATTAAACTCGATAAAAGATGGCGTGCTGTAATTTGTTCCCTTAGAATTAACTATCTGTGAAATGTGAACCAAGAACTCTGCTTCATTATTTGCCACCTCTTTTCCGCCACAATTTATCTTTCCATAGCAAAACCCGCTATACTGACACTTTCTGTTTTATTCACAATCTGTGGGATGAAAATTAGAGTGAGGGGAAAATTATTATATTATATCCCATTCAGGCTGTTATGTTTATAATATAAATTAAGCCCCTATAATGTTTTAAGGTACTATAAAAGGACACAAATACAGTTTTGTATTATCTTTTGGTAACGCAACTTTCATTTAGATACTATAACGAGCTATAATTACCATATATGAACTTTGTCGGCATTTTAAATACCTACCTTGCTTTGACGATGTTATACTGATACGCCAAAACAAATGCTACTTGCCATAAAAAAATGATGGATTGTGTTGAACGTATCGATATTGATGTCGTACTTTAATTTGAATTGCAAACTGTTGATATCTTGACATAATTACCTATGCAACAAGATTCCCGGTAAATCACATAACAAAAGGTTGGTTCCAACTGCTTGACCCGAGAATTGACAGAACTGGCAATCACATATTGCCAAAATTGTTGACGTGGTATAGTAGGTACAATTTCATGAATTATTCAACTGGTCAACCTGATGATCACTTCTCCTTTATTTCTCCACACCCAAACTGAAGAGAGACAAGTTAGATTGTTAGATAATAATGATAATTATATATACAGCAGTCTTTTCACTTTTTTGTTAACAATTTTCTTTTTTTTTGTGAATTGATTTATTATGCAATCTGTTACAATGATAACAATAAGCACAAATTTGGTTTGACAACATGGCTTGAAGAGATTTTGTTCAATGACAAGGTATCCCTACATTAGAAAATATAAAATGAGTTGAATAAGTACTAGTAGTCCAGTAAATAAGGGTATCAACCTTGAGAATAGGTCGGGCCGGTGTCATTTTTTTTTATTTGTAGGTATTGATGTGTACATTAACCTCTCAAAATCTCATATATGGCGGAATGACCGCAAGACCCTGAAAATCGCCCTGAAGAGCCCAAAAATCCATTTTCCCAACTATTTTGGTCCATCTCCCAAAATATGGCACCTAGAGATTTCGGATTTGGACAGAAATGAAGATCAGATCAATGCCTACAAAAATGGTCCCTATCGTTTTCGTCGTCAATTTGGTGGTTTTCGAGATAACGGGCCACAAACGCGCGCCGTATTTTTTACATCTGACCTGGATCTCGGGAGGCGCTCTCAGCTTCTTAATTTCTGAGCGGATGGACAATTTTTCTAATTACTCGGGTAAAAATGCATATTTTTTTATGATTCAAAGTTCATTTGAAAGGAGAAATCTGCATCTATAATATCTTGTCACTGGCTTTTTTTGGGCCCCCAGAATTTTGGGAATTCCCGCCAAAGCAGAATGTTGGTCGATATTTTGACCCCCCCTATGAATCTAGTTGTATTTTGTCTATAAAAAGTATTTTGACCGAATCCTTCCGAATAATGGGACTTTGAAGGGTTTCGAAGACACTCCGGGGGATTACATAAACATTTTCTCGCGCATTCCAATAAACCACGTGTTTTCGTCAGGGCGGTTTTTCCGGATTTTCGGAGTTTTCCGAAATTTTATGGAAAATCCCGGAATTTAGGGATAATGGATCCTTTTATCGGGTTCTGATACACCTCATTCGAAAGCTTATGTTCTCCCCTTGTGAACGGTACTTTTTTTTCATTTCAACTCTTTTAGTTTTCCGGAAAATCTATATCTATAAAATATATATCAAGTACTTTCACGCGTGTATATCAAAACAATTTGTTTGAAAACTTTCCCCAAATAACTGTAATTACAAGGATGAGGATGAAGATGTGATTGTATCAGCTGATCAAGCAGAGGAAGGGGCAGAAATTGGTGGAGGTGAAGATAGAGAGCTAGAGGAGCAAGAGGAAGAAACAGAAGGCATGGATGGAGAGGGGGTTGATGATGTCAGCCAGCAACATCCATCTGAGATAAATTTGTTGGAATGGTGATGGATAGATGTCTAATTGTTCATGTATGTTCCAATTCTCATATACTTTCAAAAATAAATCTTATTTTTCAAAAACTTTTTTGCCGAATTATTGAAAATGACTTGCCAAAAATTGGCAGACCTCTAGGCTACATTGCCGAAGACCTAAGAGCTCCAAGGATCAGGCCGAGAGTACAAAACAGCGTTCTCAACTCCAAAAATTTTCAGGAAACAGATAGTTATTGGGGGCACCTTCATTGCCGGGATAATTACGTGAGGAGGGAGAAAACTAGTGGCGCCATCTACGATTGACCCTCGAAGTTCGAAAAATCAAGATACGTGTATATCCAGTCCCCTTGGCTCACACATTGGCTGAGAAAATGCCGTATTTTTATTTTCCAAGCATGATAATTTTCGCGACCCCTTTTTTGCAATAAATATTGGGTTAGCGAAAAAAACCATGGGGACCATTTTTGTAGGTATTGAACTGCTCGTCATTTCTATCAAAACCGCAAATCTCTAAGTGCCATATTTTGGAAGATATCGGCCAAAAACGTTTTTGGGCTCCGAGGGCCATTTTCCGGGCCTTGCGGGCATTTCTCCATATATGAGATTTTGAGAGGTGAATCTAGCCATCAATACCTGCAAATTAAAAAAAAATGGCATCGGCCCGACCTATTTTCAAGGTTTGGCCTTGTTCTGGACTACCGTTACTGGACTATAGTACATGTACACAAAGTTTCACTATTATGTTCGACTATTTTATTCATTTTTCTATGTATTCTATCTGTGTTGGGGTGACATTCCTTCTAAAGGTAGGCCACCTCGTACGTTGAGCTCTACGAACTCTTTACCGCCACCAGTGCATTTAGATTATTTTATACGAATATCGTAAAAATGTGTTTATAACATAAAAACAAAATAATCAGATTATTTGTATGAGGATAGCTCCAAAATTCAATAGTAGACTGATGTAAAATCCGATTCTCTCGAACATTTTTACAACCAGTCATAAATAAGATTGATTCCAACCATTATGAGAAATAAAAAATGTTAAATGTCCGCCAGACGAAACTTTATGACAGCCGAATCTGTGTTTTCAACTTATAAGTAGAGTTTTGATAATCAGTTTACATTGTTGCATGTCAAGTCACCGTATATTAAAAAGTTTTATGAAATACACGGGGGATTACATCAAAGTTTGGAATGAACAAATATTTTTCCTTTACATGGTCAATCTAGTATCAATCAAGAATCAAGAAGATATTAACGTATGTTAAATTATTCTAACTTTAACTAGTTATTTCTTACTGGTTTTAAAAACCATTACTTTGACGATTGATAAATTGAAAACCTATGAAGTATTTCTCCAGTCGACTGGTCTTTCGAGAGTAATCTCTTCTGTTCATTACTTACCACTTTGTTATATTTACAATACTTTTTGAGCTGAAAGAATATTTTTCCGAAAATTTCATGACAATAATTAAAGGATCAGTCGATTAGTCGATCTTGTGTCCCAAAAAAAATTCCCAATTTAATAGTAGGTACAGCTTCAGGTGAAATTCATCCAATTTTGTATCGCTTCAAGGTAATATTTTACACATATATTAAAAAAAACCTTATTTAGAGTTATCTTAGCATATAATGAATAAAAAATATTATTTTAACTGAACGAAATAAAGATAAGAAGGGTAGCAGAGGTTTCCTATTCTAATTATAATTTCGGTAACTACATGATTTTATTTTATTCTTCTTGAAGATGATAATGAAGAGACATTTCAAACGATATTTCAAGTCTCTACTTCCCATTTAAAAAAGGTAGAACGTGCCGCGGGACACACGGTAGGAACTTTAGTTCCTTTTAAGCGAAAGTTATGTAATACATCTGACGTTATGGATAAACAATTTGCATATTCTTTGGTGGTTGAGTAGTATAAGCACACCAGACACTCACGCGGTAGACCCGGGTTCGATTCCCCGCGAGGAATTTTTTTTATTGCTAGTTTTATTTTTAAATAATCATTCTGCTTGATATTAATAACGACAACAGGTAGACGTTTGAAATATTTAGCAGAATATTCATTATTATAATAGATAATGGTACGGTACCCTCCATGAGGAAGTCCGACTGGCAACATCTACTTATAACAGCATCGTATATTTAAAAAAGGAAACCGTAGCATTATACAAATTGGACATTCGTTTACCACAAAATTAGTGGAAACATAAAATTGAATTGTTAAATTATTAATTTGAAGTTATATTACAGTTTATAGAAATTTTTATTTTCTAGATTTTTTCATAAATGGGTCGTAGAAAAAATATGCTGCTCGACTCGTGTGGATTGTCCATATCGCACTTGAACGATTGAGCACTCCGCCTACGGCGTCGTGCTCCATCTTCGTCCTCGTGCGATATGGCCATCATATCCACACTAGTTGCACAAACTACAATTTTTTTCAAAATATGCCCTTTTACATTTAAAAACTACCTGCCAAATGTCAAATCAATTTATCCATCCATCTTAAAGTTATCGAATCAAAACATTCAAGTTTTCAAAATTTCAACACCCTGTATTTCGAAAAGTAGCTAGACCCCTTAATCGCGCGAAAAAAAATTATGGAAATAATAGTAAAAATTTATCCGAACAAATTCAAGTAGATCACTAGCACTGCGGATACCAGCTTTGCATATAATTTCAATATAGCATCGGTGGTTCAGTGGTTAGAATGCTCGCATTGCACGCGGTTCGAATCCGGGCAGGAGCATATTTATTATTATGAATCACTGCTTCGTAAACGAGAGAGAGACTAAGGAGGCACAAGCACGCAAAAGCAAGGCACATAACGAAGCAATGTAACATAACGTAGCGTAACGTAACGCGTAACGGTCAGATCTTCTGCCCTGGTCGCTCAAACATAACCTGGCGTAAAGAACTAAAGTTCCAAGAATGGAAGCTTGTTCCTGTCATTCGAAGGTGCTGAAGGTAGGTATCGCATTTTAACGTTAAATACCTAATGTCAATTTATAAGTAAAATTTGACATGTTAAGGGATTTTTTATAAATATATTGGGAAAAGTAGAATTCGATAGATGGCTCTCTAAAATGTCAATGTCATCTTGGCAACGAGTAAAACGAATCAGCTGCCATATAAGCCCTTTGATATTTAAGTGATTTGATTTTAATGTTTTAGTTATTATCAGTGTGTGTTTTGTAAAACTTTTGCTTTTTTTATTGTCCTTAGGTGCTTTGTGCTGTAAAACTAAATTTTGACTCCTAATATTTTTATTTTTGAAGTAATAGGTAGATATAGTCGATATTTGTGAAAAGTACAACAAGCGTTCAATTAACTGTTTAGTTTTAGGTCTGATTTCGTGTTTTCATTTTATTTTTGATATAGTTATATCTACAAAAGTTGCAGGGTAGGTACGTTTGTATTGAGTAATATTTTAAATCTTCCATACCGACTTATATTCTCTTTGATCTGCAATGAAAACAAAAAAAAAGAATAGCATAACCTCTTCCATAATATCTCTGATTATATAAAAAAATATTACCTCAGAAATGATGACAGTTGAGTTAAATAGAAAAACAAAGTTTTAAACTTGTCACTGACACAAAATTAAACAAATAAAGTACGAATTTACGGTAATTACGTTGAGTTGCATATAATACAAAAACAATGCAAAACGAATTATTTTACTCGTTGCGACAGTTACAATTTTTTTCCGCCAGAGGTCTCATTGAGTTCTACTCCGCTCAATAGATACAGTAGCCGAAATTATGAATATATTTCGTTTGAATTCAATACATTATATACATAAAAATTTGAATTGATAAATAAAATATAAAAACCCTTCCATTCTCCCAATGTTTAAATTCCTTCTAATATTGTATATTTATTGTCAAAGAATTTTTTGTTTTATATAGTCGGGCCACTCTTAGTTTACTTATATGTAGTAACTACCAGTGAATAAAATTTTCTTTACAGAAACTTGCTGCAATATCTATACATAAAAGTAGGTAGTGTAAATGAATGTTATGATTATTGCTTAATAATTTTGACTTTAACAATACCAATGTGTCATCTCTCGATTTAAAAAAGATCCACTGTCTTTCCAAGATGTTAAATTTTCACTAACAAATAAAAATTAAATGTATTTTTATGGTACAATATATTTATAATATTATCCACCTGTTGGGAAAATAGGGTTATTAAAATTTGTACTTTAGTTCCACTAGGCAGAAAGGTTTATCGATAACCTAAAGAGTCTATCCCCTCCCTCGGAGATGTCACCAGTTGCATACATATCGCGATTGATTCGGCTATTTTAACTAATTGCTGAAACCCAGCTAGTCTAGCTCAGGATCTCCAGACGCACAGTTCAGTTTGCACTGAACAGCGTCGGAGCCATAGAGATACTACATCTCTATGGTCAGACCACACGTTATTGGTTCTGTATGGCCATTAGCGTCTAAATTAAACATAGCAAGGGTGGATAAACCATAAAGGGCTGTGGTGTTCTACTCCTTTTCTCGAGAGATGTACATATCGAGAGAGGTTGAGAAGATAAACCATGGTAATGTTTATCAGCCATTCGCATTGCGATTAACAGGCTATTAAGAGCTTTCTTGTCCTAGCTCACAATACTTTTTCAAATAATCCAAACAAAATAGGTTATAATCTTCTTCCATTAGTACTGTCAAAATGATCTGATAGTCACCAGATATGTATTACATGGTGCGCAAAATTAAATATTCTATGGCTATCAATATAAAGTAATAGAAGAAATAATTTAGGCCACCATGTCATATTTTTCTGTACATGGGGCGCAAAATAAAGTATTCTTCGAAAAATCCATATAATAGATGGAATAATTTACTTTTGTGTACACGGTGTGCAAAATAAAATATTATTTGACAATCGGTATAAAATAGAGAAGGAATTATTTAGGCCACCATGTATACATATTTGTGTACATGGTGTGCAAAATAAAATATTATTTGACAATCCATATGAAATAATAGCAGGAATAAATTAGGCCACCATGTATACATATTTTTGTGTACATGGTGCGCAAAATAAAA
>CAJUYG010000393.1:0-21463 GCA_910591675.1 Galerucella calmariensis | reverse complement strand
ATTCTTTGACAATCCATATGAAATAATGGAAGGAATAATTTAGGCCATCATAATATGTACATACACATATGGTACGAAAAATGAAATATTCTTTGAAAGATCGATATAAAATAATAGGAGGAATAGAAGGGATTATTTAGGCCACAGTGTACATATTTTTGTGTACACAGTGTGCAAAATGAAAAATGATTCGACAATCCATATGAAATAAAAGAAGAAATAATTTGGGCCAGCATGTATACATATTTTTGTGTACATGGTGCGCAAAATAAAATATTCTTTGATACTCCATATAAAATAATAGAAGGAATAATTTAGGCCACAGTGTACATACTTTTGTGTACACGGTGTGCAAAATAAAATATTATATGACAATCCTTATAAAATAGAGAAGGAATTATTTAGGCCACCATGTATACATATTTTTGTGTACATGGTGTGCAAACTAAAATATTATTTGACAATCCATATGAAATAATAGAAGGAATAATCTAGGCCACCATGTATACATATTTTTGTGTACATGGTGCGCAAAATGAAATATTCTTTGGTACTCCATATAAAATGATAGAAAGAATGATTTAGGCCACCATACATACACATGGTGCCCAAAAGTAAAATATTCCGTGGAAAATGCATATAAAATAATAGGAGGAATAGTTTAAGCAACCATGTATACATATTTTTGTGTACGCGGTGCGCAAAAATAAATATTCTCTGAAAAATCCGCACGAAATAATAGAAGTAAAAATTTAGGCCACCATGTATGGGTACATATTTTTGTATACACGGTGGGCGAACATAAAATATTATTAGACAATTGAATATAAAGTACTTGAAAAAAGAAATTCAAACTTTGAGAGATTGAAAGAATTTTTATATTTATTTTTCAATTCATATTTTTATGTATACAGTGTGTAAAAGCCAAACGGACTAAAAGACACTCATGATTCGATTTTTTTAAAATTTTCAACACAAAAAGGTTATCTATCATCAGGTGCCTGGCCAATTACAGATTTGTTCATGAACATGGTGCGCAAAATAAAATATGAATTGAAAAATAAATATAAAAATCCTTCCTATCTCTCAAAGTTTGAATTCCTCCCATTAGTTTATTCTCAATTGCCGTGTACACAAAAATATGTATACGGTGGCCTGAATATTCCTTCTATTATTTTATATGGATTTCTTAAAAATATTTCAATTTGCGCACCATGTACACAAAAACATGTATACATGGTGGCATAAATTATTCTTTTTATTATATGGATTGCCAAATATTTTATTTTGCAAACCGTGTACACTAAAATATGTATGCATGGTGGCCTAAAATATCCCTTCTATTTTGGTTTGGTGCGAAACTATGATTTAACTCAACTGTGCGTGTGGTGATACTGAACTAAAACCGCTGGGTTTCAGCAATTAGTTAAAATAAGCGAATCAATCGCGGTAAGTAAGTAACTGCTGACATCTCCGAGGGAAGGGATAGACTCTTTAGGTTATCGATAAACCTTTCTGCCTAGTGGAACTGAAGTACACATTTTAATAACCTTATTCACCCGACAGGTGGATAATATTATAAATATAGTGTACCATAAAAATACATTCAATTTTTATTTGTTATTGAAAATTCAATATCTTGGAAAGACAGTTGATCTTTTTTAAATCGAGAAATGACACATTGAGATTGTTAAAGTCAAAATTATTAAGTAATTATCACAACATTTCTTTACACTATCTACTTATATGTATAGCTATTGCAGCAAGTTTCTGTGAAGAAAATTTCATTCACTGGTAGTTACTAGGTACATACAATCAACGATATAAGTGAACTAAGAGTGGCCCGACTATATTTCACTTGACGAAACAATTTTTGATTTTTATTATTATAAAAACTGCCAAAGCATCTGTTCCATCTTCATTTTTATTATCTTTAATCAAAAATCTGTCAATTCTTCATTCATATTTTATTTCCTATAATGATATTTATGAATAATAATATTAATTCAATACTGACATATTTTTCTGTATAATTTTTAAAATTGTAATATTTATTTTTCCAACACAGGTAAGATATTTAATATCATGACTATATGTTTGGTTGCCTATAGCAAAGATGCTTAGAAGCTTAAATAGTTACTTCATGATACAAGTGCGTGAAGTTATTTTGCGTACGAGTTACGAAAATGCAAGGCTCGAACGTAGCAGGTGCCTTTTCGCAACGAGTGCGCAAAAGTACTTCACGCACAAGTGTCCTA
Organism: Galerucella calmariensis; assembly: GCA_910591675.1. NCBI lineage: Eukaryota > Metazoa > Arthropoda > Insecta > Coleoptera > Chrysomelidae > Galerucella > Galerucella calmariensis. The sequence continues at coordinate 19,205 of CAJUYG010000393.1, read as the reverse complement.
CAAAACTTTATCTACGACCACATGAAGAAAAAATAAAAAAATGTGCTCTGAAAGGGTTAAAACACATAAATAAATTTTCTATAAATAAATATACACACAACGAATTCTTATTTAAGGTGGTGTGCAATCCGAAGAAATGCATTCTTCTCGAGGTTCTTCCATTTAAAATAAGTGTTATTAAAATTTTAAATATAACATAAAATATTTTCCACTATGTCTGACACTTCTGTCAAATGCACTGACAGAACAAAGGTTTATACAACAAACGACTAAATTCATGGCAACTCGATCATTACGTAGCTAATAAAGAGTGTTAAAATGAAAACCTCATTTTAAAAGCATTGGTCATTTACGCAGGCTTTTGGGTGTTATAATGAAAGTCCCATATAAAAAGCGTTGTTCATTCACGCACGCTTTTTAACGTATGTATAATTTCACATATTTTTTTTGGTTCGAAAATGACTAATTTTAAAGGTGGTCGTAGATAAGAAATGATCTCACCTCAAGCCATCGATATATGGACGGAATAGGGCTCTTTTTGCTGCTACCCCTCTACATACTGAAGCGTACAAGGGTTTTCAAAAAAAAATGTTCAATTATTGTAAGGTTTTTCTTGGTTTATGTCAAGTGCCAAGGAGGCAGGAAAAACGTATAATATGTGGGGCAAGAGCACAAATAAAGAAAAGAAGAGAAAGGATGAAACAGATGAGGAAGAAAATGGTGGAGGAAATATAACAAGAGAGAAATAAATCTTGGGAAGAAGTGGAAAGCGAAAGCCAGTGGAAATTAACTAGTCGATTTCTTGTCCAAAAAAACCTCATTCAACAAGGTTATATTTTGGGAGAGTTTTAAAATTTTACATTTTATCCCTTACTTCTGAAACATTCATCTAAATGTTTTCGACTAAATCTATTGGTTATCTTGTTCTTGCCGTTGAATTGTAGCGTTTTTTTGTTTCAGAATTTTATTTCTTCCTGGTTTTTTAAACTAATACTTTGACGATTGATAAAATGAAAACTTTTGAAGTATTTCTCCAGTCGATTGGTCTTTTGAGAGTACTCTCTTCTGTTCCTTATTCACCACTTTGTTATATTCACAAGACTTTTTGAGCTGAAAGAATATTTTTCCGGAAATTTCATGACAATAATTGAAGGATCAGTCGATTAGTCGATTTTGTGTCCCAAAAAATCATATTTACTGAATTTCAGGCATTTTTCATATAACAAATTTTTTTTTCTTCAAAATATTGCGAACATTTTTCGTACTTGATCGGTCTCTTCAGACTGCTGAAATATCAAATCAATATCCAATATCCAAATATGTGGTTTCTAATCAATAATATAAAGTACTACAATTTCACCACGGTGTAAGTTGTCTGAAAAGACGCCCCCCACGGCTCAAGTAGTCATTGGAAGTGAAATCTTTCCACGCCTCATAGATAAACTCATCATTCCGTTGAATAATCCTCGTTGTTTGCAGCATTACGTCGTTCTTGTGTTCAACAACAGTTGTACTTCGATTAAACTTGTTAAACATGTTAATCCAATGCTTGTTAAGTGAAAACGTCTAAGTACTTTAATTCAATTTCTTTAATAATGATCAGTGCTACTTTGATATATTTACCGTCAATCCTAAATAATGTAAAGAAAGTAAACCTTACAATTGTGACAAACAAATTTAGTCTGGTTCTGTTGAAGCGCATGCATTGTTAATGTACGTAAATTTATGAAAAATTCATTCGTTTGGAAATATATTAGAATACAAAGGAGTGTAACGGACTTCTGGAATATATTCAAGCGTTTTTAATGGAAAAACAACATAAGAGCACAATAATAATCAGCCGGATATTATGTCAAGAATCTTGAGTATCAAATAAAATGATGTTATCCAGTTATACAGAGTGCACAGTGCTGATGGGTATTCTAAGTATCGTCCTTTTCACGATCTAAGACCGTAGATGGGATAATGACAAGCAATAAAGCCATAAGAGTATTATATGTGAAGGGGTCGTATCTATTCTGTTGGCGAAATAAATTTCCACCTGAAAACTCTATAAAACTTTTGAGCCATTCTTATTATAAATACTCTATTTATTTTTCAGGCACTGCTCTGCAAGTCAAGTCAGTTTCTTAGATCGCGGAAAAAACTATACATACCAAAACTTATAACCACTTGTATAGGTAAGTGCCAGGTAGCTCAAATTTCAGGGAGAACGTTCTTGTAACTGTGACATTTTAAAGAACATAACAATCTCCGCATTAAGGTGAAACACTTCCAATTCCAAAGGGAAGTGCCTTTCCGAAAAATTCAAAAATACGAGACCAGAGCTGTCGATTCAATTATTTTGACTTATAATATACTTCAAAAAAGGTTGTTATAAAGCAAAATCGAGCTCGTTCAAGAAATCTGCACTTTTTTCATGCAACAGCTTTTTTTTAAATATTTCCTCTGGACTACGAGAACAGCTTTTTCAGTTTACAGTGTGACATTTAATCTATAAATATGCATAATGTCTTCACTGCTTTGTACACTAAATAAATTATTATTCCTCACGTTGCCTGTGTAGTTGACAGTTAACTGGAAACTGGAAGTTCCACATAAAGAAACAGAAAGAATTTTAATAAATGTAATTTAAAAGATTAGCTTGTTTGCGGTATATTATGGAGGATCTAATAATTAGTTTATTTATACACATGACAATTTAAGCGATTGAAGGAAGTTGACATAATATTTCATAATATTAAAGTTTTAAAATGTACAAAATAAATAACAGCAAATTGAAAATTGGAATATACTGGGGTGAGATACAGAATTCAAATTGGATTTTTATTATGTCGCTACAGTTACTTTTAGTTTACCAACAGAGACTTTAATAATGAAATATATATCTTGAAAAGGTGGATTAAACGTGAATTACAGTTACCAGTAAAATATTTCATGAATCATAGTCAACAAACTCATCGATAGAATACTATTTTCAACACTCTACATCAGTGGTCTCCAATTGTTTCGCTCGGGGTCCGTTTTAAGAAATGAAATGACCATCGTGGTCCGCACATTTTATTTATGAGAAAAAATATTTATTAAACAAATGTAATTAAGGAAATAACAAAGGTAGTTTGTTACATAGGTATCAATGCGAAAAATGACATTTTTTGTTGCGAATTATCTGTCTGAAGTTTGGAGTAAAATTGGTGCAAGCTATTGACATTAAATCCTGGAGATGTTCAGTAGTAAGTCGAGATCGAAATTTATTCTTGATGAACTTCATCTTCGAAAATGCTGCTTCACAAATATATGTCGATCCAAACAAAGTAAGAAGTTCCAGAGCTAATTTTTCTAATTCTGGATATTTATTACCACACACAAATTTTATCCAGAACTCTTCACTGGAAACTTCCGATTGTTTGTGTTTTAAAACTGTGTTTTCTTGGAAATCGATCATTTCCATCTGCAGAGTAGCTTCATCACTTCCGAAAACAATTGCAGCTTCATTGCTCCATTCACCATCAGGATGCAGAGAGTAAATGCTGCTGATAATTTCTACAACATTCTCAATTTTACATTACATTTTTACATTATTCTTAAATTACTTACAGCTCGCGTCAATCTTTTTGTATATCGGAAGTAGTCTTCAGTGTAAGTTACTGTGTTCTTGCGGGTCCGCACAATATGGGTTAACGGTACCTACGGATGCGGACCGTGGTCCGCCATTTGGCGACCTCTGCTCTACATAGTTTGGAACATTATTTCCGGAAAAATGACCACTTATCTTTAAAGAAACAACTACATTCCGGATTCCATGCCCCGATGGTACATTTTAAAGCCAAGAAATTTTAAATTATGTAAAGTGTTGGAATTATTATTTGAACTGTTTTATCGATAGTTGGAGAAGATTTTGGGTAAACAGCTTGTTAAAATTCGACTTACTACTGTCAATAAAGTACAGAAGGAAAAGATGCTTCTATGAGCAGCTAAAAGTGGCTTTGTAGAAGTATCTAACAAACTTGATATCAGATAACCTAGATGTACTATTGGAGAAATCATGGATTTTTGCCAAACGAGGTATTAGTTGATGAATAAATAAGAAGTTTGGTATACAAACAGAAATGGTATAAAGTAGAACACGTTGAAAATCTTCTAATATTCTTACCACAATTATTTTGTACTGAAATGGATCACAAACAATTTTTGAAGTGATGTTCCACTTGTTAATGGAATATTTCACCCTAATATTGTTTCAAATTAAGGGCTGTTTGCTCAGCAGAGTAACCAAAAATGATCTACTCCTTGTCAAAAATTTAAAAATGAAGTTTATTGAGGAAAGAATGCATTAATTGTTCATACACTTGATTTAAAAACTAAAATATATATCCAAGCAAAATCTATTCTGTTTTCACCGTAGTGGTAAACACAATCTTCAAAAAACTGCATATATCAGATATCTTGTGTATGCGACAAATTTTATTTAGGTGAAACATCTAGACCATTCAAAGACCGAATAAAAGAAAATGAGAAGTATATCAAAGATATGGAGTTCTTTAAGTCAGGTATTTGCAAACATGCTTGGGAAGAGGGGCATCAAATTCAATGGGATTCGACAAAAATGATATGTAGAAAGGGTAATTTCCAATAATCAATTATCTGCGTTATCAGGATAGCATCATAGGTTTTCTTATGATTTATCATTGGAATAGTTGTTAATCGATACACACTTCAATACAAAAAATCACCAAACTGAGTTATATATATCTTGAAAACAAAAGTAATCATACACAAAAAGTAACAACAAACGCGTTTTATTAACAACATTTCCAAAATAACCGAAAAAAAGGCGCTATCCCAATAAAAACCGATCCTGGAACGTGCACTTCACTGGATTCCATTTCTAGTAGACTATCATATCGTTGGAATGTCATAAGATGAAATATTTTATTTCACATTTTACCAAAGATGTGATCTACTATGAATGGACCTTAATAGAATTTGACAACAAAGTTTTGTAGTCTTAAGGTGAGATTATACAGCAAATAAAATAAAATAAGGAGAAAAATAAATTACAATAATAAAGTTGAACATAAGCATCTCTATGAAAGCGTTTATACAAGAAATAAGATAAAATAGTAAATAAGAATCAGTACAAAAGATGGCCAACTTTTATCTTTTTGTTTTATTTTATTTTAGTTTGTTTGGAAACCGATAATGCGCATGACCCAGATATTTCTGTTCTAAATGTTCTGAGGTTCCAATTATTTGTACTAACGTGCTTCATCCATTAGCTGAGCAATTGTAAGCCAAGCATTTTCTTTCAATCGGTTGTTCTTGTATCTTCCGTCAGTTTTTGCATATAACTGAGGATAGGACGATACCTGCTCTATCAGCATGCCATCATCCATTTTAGTATTGATTTTAATTTTTGAAAATTCCAAACAGAATTCAAAGGAATAGATATAATTATTGAGGTTATGTACTGTAGTGACAAGACAAGTGTAGATTCGGCAAAACATGTAGCCAAAACAAAAAGTGGAATTCACTAAGCTTGCACAAAACACAAACAAAGTCATTGTCAAAAAAGCTGCAATTTGATTGGCTTACTCTCACTTCTTATTTTATTTTATTCATCTCTATAATCAATGTTTTTTTTTATTTCTTAACTTATTTTAATTAGTTCCTTATTTTATTTCATTTGCTGTATAATCTCACCTTTAAACTTCAAAATATCATTGATTGTCTAGTTGTCAAATTTTTTTCGTTGTGTCACATAGGGACCAAAAATTATTTCATTACTAGTTAATCTTTACAACGGTAGCTGGAACTCTACCGAAACGTCAGAATAAAAAATGAAAAACATTATTGTGGTTTGATTCCAAAAAAAATTAGAGCAAAAAAAGAAAGCATTTTTATCTTCTGCATGGTCCTTGCGGCATTACTCATTCTTTTTTTTCATTTTTTTCGGGTATGAAACCACAATACCATGCGTTTTTTTTATCACGATGTTTCTTTAGCGTTCCAACCACCGTAGTCAAAATGGATTAGTTTTAAAAAAAATTTTGGACCCTATCTAACACAACGAAAAAATTCGACAACTTATTTTTGTTTCTCTGTGCGCGACTTTCAGTGATGACAGAAACATTCCCGGTAAAATAAAACGGATTTCATTGATTCAACCAATATAACGAGCGGTGTAAATCAGTCCATTTTCAATGCATTTGCACGCTGCATTATCAGAAAATCTGGAACACCTTTGTGGACAGAATTACGCGGGTTGGTTTAAATTTTTGCGACTACACCGCTCAAATTGGACATATTTATGGTGTCTCGAAGAATTTATGGTGTTTTTGTACCTTCTAGCTAACTACGATTTGTTCGCCACTTTATCCGTTGATGGGATCTCTTCATCGGTAGCTTCAGGTGCTACTGGAAACGGAGCAAATTGAAAATTGGCACAAAAGACAGAGGCATTTAACATTTATGGTTTAGTAGTAGCCGTTAAATGGGATATTCAATTAGAGATGGTTTTACAAGCACGAGGCATGTTTCTTGTGAGTTGTCGTTTGACGGAGATTGTTATTTATGGGATAAAAGTGCCATAGCTTTTAAAAAAATTGAGAAATACCTAATTCATTAATAGTATTCAAATGAGTTCAAGACAAAACATAAGTTTTCAACGGTATTGAAACGCTTCAGATTTTTTTCTTCACAATAACCACCAACTGTACACCATTTACCTACTGAAAGAAACTGGACAGCAGCTAAAAATAGCCTTTTTTTGGTCAACTTCGCACTTAATTTACGAATTTACGATTACTAGCTCAAACCAAAGTTGTAGAGAATAAATTGATCTTCAGAAGTGAATGAATGTATTCTATTGATTAATCCAAGAGTTATCGGCCGAGATAGGAAAATCGGTTAATTAAATGGACCATAAATCATAAGTGGTGAGTTTTATTGAAAAAGATCACGGTTAACAAAAGTTGCGGAATTTCATTGCCTACAATAATGGTCTCAATGATTTCTGCTCTAAAGTCCAAAGTTTCCGAGACATCGGCCAAATTAAGATGTCGCCTGAAGCTCCACCGGAATCTGTCAGCATTTTGTCATTTTTTACTCAATAAACTCCATAAAATTAAAAAAAAAGGTTTTATATTTACTGGCGTGAGCTTTTTATGTGTCGAATACTTATCATGATTTTCACTATATTTCTCTCAAGCGCTTCACGTACCTGAGGTTCTGAGCCGCCGCAGGATTTTGTGGTGAATTGGATACAAAAACGTGAGTAGATCTGTTATCAAAACTTTTTATTGTAATTCCTTTCCATCCCTCCAAATCTTTGATTGATAAAACTGTGCATACTTACGAATGACATAAACTTCCTCATTCCAAATTTTCTGGCCCCTACACCAGTAATTCCCAAAGTGTGCGCCGCCGCAAGAAGAAACCAGGGGCGCCGCCAGCGCTCCTGATAAGGTATAATTTTTTGAGTTACGTTTGGCAACGCCGGCGCCGCATCCGCTATCAATCGAGCCGGATAAGCAGAGCAAGCTTCTAGAATTTCCAGAAGCCCGTATTCGACCTACGCGTCGTTCGACGAGAATTTTCGCGAGGGCTCTTTGACTGTATTGGAGTTGTTCTCATTCATTTGTCTTGTAACTAGTGACAATATATTTACAATGGTGTTGAATAATGAAGTCTTGTTCAACGCTTGCGCTTTGCTACTATACAGTAGGCAAGTTGCATGCAAAGCACATTTTTTATACATTATACATATGCAACACTTTGTTGGACATAACTATTTATGCACATTGCGAGTAGGGGTGCCCTGACAAAATACTAAACCTGTGAGTGCGCCTCAAACTGAAAAAGTTTGGGAACCCCTGCCTACACTCTCAGCTTCTTTTGATATAGCCATCTGCATACCATTGAATGACTCTTCAAGTCTAGCAATGGTGTTGAGATCCCCTTGTTTCCTTGTTACTGTATTCTGTATTGAATTCCTTAATCTTTTTCCATCATACCATAATCTATGATTCCTTGAAAAATGGGGAGTGTTTCTTAAAATGATCGGTCTTGAGGTTGAGTTTTCTTCCTGTTAGACAGTTTTGGTAAGCTGATAATATTCATTCCAGTTGTTCGTATATAGTTTTGAAAATTTTCCATGATGTCCTTGACAGCATATCCCGAGGTCTGGTAGCTACTTACACTGTATCAAACATTACCGTGAAAAATATCCTGATTGAATCTTTCACATCATATTTTGCTTAATGTAGTTATTTGTCTATAAACGAATTCCCCTTTCATTTGTAAAATTATTTAAAGCTTCATAACTTTGTATGTAGCCTTATAATTTATTCCTGATTATTCAATTATTATTCTCAATAATTTAGCAGCTCTTGCGTTTGCAGGATAAAACTATTCTTATATAATGCATTTTCTGGAGGTGAAACTTTGTAATTATGGTTTTGTGAAGTTCCTAAACTAGTGTGCTTCCATTATCTTTGTTGAAAGATTCATAAGTGATTTCAGAGCTGTTTAACTTACTGAATAAATGAATATGATTGAGTTTTACCATTGATTCTGGACCATTTAAATCAAATACTTGATATTGAGCATTCAAAAGGTTCTTTTCGTTACTTATTTGAAAAAAATATCAACATGATTCAACTATTTTCTCTCTGTATCTGTAGAGTAGGGAGGGTGAGTGTGTAGGCTCACAGCACTTAGGCCACATGTGACCCATTGTACATCCTCCCGAGGAGTTGTCCTCCTAGGTCATTGTCCATCCTGTCCTTCTCAGGAAGGTGGACGACAGGTCACTGGGAGACATCTCCTTTATATCGGCAGGTGTAGGCCAAGACTCACCGAACACACACTCTCTTATTGACGATATCTCCGGACACTCGCATAAGACATGCCTGACAGTTTCATCTTCCTGTTCACACATCCTGCATGAAGGTGTGTCCACTAGCCCCATAGTATGGAGGTGTTTACTTAGTTGACAGTGACCAGTCAGAAATCCTACTGTTAAACGTAGGTTTTCCCTGGTCATCGCCAAATATTTCTTCAGCGCCAGCTTCCGAGGGTCGCCCAGGGTGATCCTGGCAAAACTGCATCCTTTGATTCCATCCCATCTCTTAAGGGATTGAGCATGGGTGTAACGTTTGGCTAGTTCCGCAATTGTCGAAGTCGTTAGGCCGTAGGTGTCACTGGGTCCTAGAATTTTTAGTCCAGCGGCTTCCTTGGCTAAAGAATTAGCAATGCGATTTCCTTTACTCCTGTCGTGCCCTTTAACCCACCTCAGGATAATGTTGTTATCTGCCGAGACGTCAGCTAAATCTTGGTGGCACTCTAGTACTAGCCTCGATATAACACGTTGTCTGTTCAAGGCTAATAGGGCTTGTCTACTATCAGTGCAGATTATTATGGTTTTGCCAGAAATTCCTCTTCTGGTTAGTTCTTTTGTGGCAATTGAGATACCAGCCAGTTCTGTTTGAACCACGCTGGTATTGTTTCCCATTCCCCACTTAATCTTGAGGCTCAGTGCTCTCGAGTAAACTCCACAGCCCGAGCCTTCTTTCATTTTTGAGCCATCTGTATATATGCGTATTGCATTTGCAGCATCTGGCTCTGTGTTCTGTTTTATTTGAATTTTGTAGGGTTTGTTAAACAAAAACCTGGGTTCAATTGCATCGTTGGCTGCCTGCAGGAGAGGTAGCGCAGTGAGCGCTTCCTTCCATAGGCTCAACCTCAATTGGCCCATTCCTACTTCGGGGTTTACACCAGCCGTGCGCAATCGTACCATGGCCATTAACGCAACCTCCTTGACGTGTAGGTCCAGAGGGGTCAGACCAGTAATTAGTTCCATTGCTGCAGTTGGTATTGTTCTCATGGCTCCCGTGATGTTCGAACAAGCCACTCGCTGTATTTAATATAATTTTTGGAAGGCCGTTGCTTGTAGAACCTTCGGTCCCCATGCAATTGCTCCATACGTTAACATGGGTCTTATTATTGCAGTGTAGATCCAGGTGACCACACGGGGCGACAGACCCCATGTGCGTCCCACTGTCCTCCGACACTGCTCATATGCCACATATGCTCTTTTTGCTCTGCTGTGTAGATGAGAGTTCCATGTTAGTTTCCTGTCGAGGGTAATACCAAGGTATTTCACCTCTTCCGAAAAGTTTAGTTTGCTTTTGAAGATTTCGGGAGGTTTCAAACCCGATAAACTTCTTTTCCTGGTGAAAAGGACCATCTCAGTATTTCTGGGATTGATCGACAATGAGTGTTCCCTACACCATTTTCCAATTAATTTAAGCCCATCCTGCGCTCTATCGCACAGTGTGTTCACAAATTTGCCAGTCTGAAAGATAACTATGTCATCTGCGTATGCAATTGTGTAGAATCCATTGTTGTTGAGGTGATTAATCAGGGTGTCTTTCACAGAAGGGGTGATAAGACTCCTCCTCGTGGACATCTCCTCATGACCAGTCCTCTTACTGTAATGTCTTCTACATTGATACTTATTGCTCTACTAGAGAGCATCAATCAACTATTTTATTAATTCATTGATTGGTTCGTACATACATACATACACAGACATACACATTATGGAGCGCGTTTTCTTATATAGAAGATATACTAGCATGTCGGTGCTTTTAACACACAGTATATATTTTGCTATTAATATTTTCCAGATCATTTTCTCCTTTTTCCGAAATAAACGTTATGTTTGTTTGTCGAATTGCTTTTCCTCTTTGTATGTTTTCTGCTGAATAATCGACCACTTCCTGAGAAGCAGTCTATCGAGAATATATAGAAAAAGATAGCTCCGGGCATTGCAAGATGGGACTCAAATGAGATAGTAAGTCACACCAAATATAACAAATTGATTTTGTGGTTGGTCCGAGGGTGGAACGGACTACGAATGCTGACGCCACTTTTGACAGTTCGCACATCAAATCATAGTTCGTTTCTTTTATAGGCCAGTGAGGTTTTTTATTTCCTTTCGAATGAGTGATGGAATCGGCATGAAAAGGTTCGGAAGTTATTAGATATTGTAAAAATATAATCGATCGAAAAATTTTCCTACAGTGGGAGCTGGAGAGATACAAAAATAAAATCACTACACTGAGAATTTTCTATTTATATTCTTATTTAATATAGTTTATCAATGAATTTTATAAAGACCATTATTTGTCAAACCTCCCATTCAGATAGCCTGTGCAACGAAACAGGATTTGACTTTAGCTAGCAAAGTATTAACTGGGTTAATACCTCGTTTGCGCCATACGAAGCTCCTGGATCGGATGGACGCTTCTGCGATAGGAACATACTTTGCAGAACTTTCCAGAACATCACTATTAGTTTGATTTAATACAGCTGCTAGATCGTCTCTATTGTTAAGCCAGACAACGATTATTCGCATTTACATCCATAACTATGTCTTCTTTTATATTGAATATGTAACTTTTCAAATGAATTGAGGAATAAGAAACCCCAATATTTTCCAGGTGAAAATTCATGCCATAGGATTCTGTTCCGAGCTAAATATTGACATATGATATAGAAGGCAAGGGAAGCATAATGTGGAATAATCAAGCAGCCATTGAAGCACTGAGCTCTCGTGTGATCACATCATGATCACATCCAAAATGTTGTGGGAATGCCTGGGCAAAATAAACAATGAAAACACTCTACTGTGGATGGTTTCTAAGACTTTCCCTAGGATTTAAGTGGAGGTAGGGGGGCACAATTGATCTTTCAGGTCTTTTTAAATGTAAATCCATGAGAATCAATCAATACATCTATTTTTAAATAATTTTGCACACACAAAAATGAAATTTTTATATTTTGGGAAATAGTTACTGTACTAAAGATAACGATTTCGAATAACAGTCTCGAGATAAAATGAGCGACAGTACCTACAGTGCAGAGAGTCTTTTATGTCAAGTCACTTTCATCTGAATTATTCACAGATAAGTGACAGCACAATAACATGTTTTAGTTTATATGAATCTCCGTTTGGATAGAGAAGGTAGTTTGCATAAGTGAAGCAGATACGCCAATTAGGTTCGTTCGGAATTGGTCTTGAATATACAAGTAAATAAATCTTGAGACTACAACACGAATTAGCTGATTCTTGAGGAAATGTTAAATGTTTGTCTTTCGATGAGAATTCACGAATGTCGGGTAGATTTAAAATGATACAATCAATATCAAATTACACAATTTAGTGAGGTTTATTGATATATTTATTCCAACATAGGCATTTCCAGATGACAAAACATTTTTTCCACTACTAGGTGTGATGTTGACAATTATTGCTTCTTCTAGCCAACTGAGAAGTTGAATTTCTCTACTAGTGGTTAATAATTAGCCTAGGTCAATAATGGAGAAATTCAAATATTTTGAGAATTCAGGAATAGTAGTTCAACAAAATACTGTGCAATATAATTTTGTATACGCGGGAGATTGTCTTCAACATATTTGCTACTTGCACTTACCTATCAAGATGAAATTATTTGAATGAAAATGCCATTAGTTCCAGGCTATGGTCCGAAAGTAACTGGTTTGCGGTTTACCGTCCCGAAAGTAACCGAAAAATAGTGGTTGCTGAAAATCTGGTTAGTTTTGAAACACGGTTTCCTGAAATATGGTTGATGAACTGTCAAACTATACTCGATTTGAAATTACCTGAAGTAACATTGTGTATTAATTGTTCCCGGAATTCTCGGCATAATTATTTTTCCTGTTATGACAATAATGATTACTATAAATAGGGTTCAAACCGGCACGTCAGGTAGGTGCGCCTATGGAATCGGCTGCTAAAAATGATTTATTACTATCAACCAATTTCAAATCGAGTATAGTAAGCGGCCTCAGGAGCCTCAGGCCTCAGGAGCCCGGTTCCGACTGTCATCGCTGTCACGCGACATGCATTATTATTGTTTATTATTTTTGTTAGCTGATTATTCCAGATTATTCCACCATCGAAGAGAAAAATGAAACATATAAACGAATCATAATACGAATAAAAGTGAAACACGAAAGCAGCCTGATTGTCCTTGTTTAAAAATAACTCGAATATTAAAAAAATTATTTTTTGAAGTGTGTCTTGATGTCGTTTTGGGGAATGCATTCAAGGTTATATTTCCGTTTCGTACTTTTACCGGTTTTGTGTCCCGAATACAACTAGATTTTTCAGTTTCATCTGTCAACCGAAGCGGTTGTGGTTACGGTTAGTTACTTTCGAACCATAGCCTTAGGCTCAACCAAAAATGACTGATGACATAACGAGTACGTTCATAATATATTGAAAACTAACAGTGTACTTGTGGTGCGTTTATCCTAAATTTGGCTGGTAGAGGAAAAAATTGTATATACACCATGGTGTTGAAGACATCTATGAACCTCGCACGTTATTCCGATCGGGGCAAAGCCCCTCGCGAAATAATCTTGGTGTTTGGTCAATAATAATAGTCTTCACCACCTTGCTAAATACGACTTATTAATAGGTACGTCTACTCAGAAAAAAAAAACTCATTATTATTCCCATGTCTTGGGCCAAAAGTAAGCTGGAGTCAGAATAGGAAATTGTACCTATACCATTATTCCCTAAATCACACAGTGGCCTGACTTTTCAGAGTGGCATGATCGACCCTCTAGAGCTCGCCAGGGTTTTCAAAAATATAAAAAAAATCATATTTTAATTAAATTTCTTCCTCATTGTGGTATACACTGGCTTTGTAATTAAAGTGCACTTGATATATTTCAAAATCTAGAGGACAATGTTAAAGTTTTTTGACATTCGAAGTAATTGGCTACAATTTTGAAAAAAATTGGTATAGTGGCCTAATTTCGACATAACAGCACACCGAAAAGCTCAAATACAAAATTTCATGACTTTAGCCTGGAAGGAATCGTAGATCTCAAAAAATTAAAGTTCACTGTAGACAATAGGGATGACAAGAGTATAATTTAAAAAAAAAATTCAATTAGTATCAAAGCTGCAAGTATATTTCAACTTATAAATAGTGGGCAATCAAATTAAGTTTAACTAGATGATCTTGTCTATGATTGATAAAAGTTTTTCTCTAAAAATTCTAAAATTGAATTACCGCTGCGCCCAAAAGCACTTCGACTTTATAATTCCGCAACCAAATGATTAGTTAGTAAGCCGCAGAACTTTGCTAACCACCGTCTATTTATTTCAGTTAACAAGGCGCAATGCAGTTTGAAGACACAAATTAATTTAAAAGTAAATGTAACATGTGTTGCCTAACTTTATACCAAGTTTCAAATGTAATTAACCTTATAGTCTATGGTCCGCTGAATATGTACCAGACTAGTTGAGAGGTATTTCAGGCAATTTAGGAAACACTTTCAAGCGTTATTAATTTCGTAGTATAGTCCGTTGACGTCTAAAAAACTTTTAGCAAGTTCAAAGCAAGAATGTTGGAGAACTTTAAGAGAAGAGGAAACTGCAGGCTAGATTTTTTAAGCTTAAATACTTGTACAACATAAAACCAGATATGAGGAGCATAAACTGTACGGAAGGAGGAAAATTGGTGGCGCTAGTGTAGCCAAAGTTTAAAAATTTTTTGGTGTAGGGACTACGTGGAGAATTATTTTAGGTTATGTTCACTCCTGCGTTATTTGCTATTTACTGCTATGAGTTATGAGGTTCGAAAGAAATAGGATAAATTTATGAAACACCCTGTATCTCGGTAATAAGGTGCAGAAGACACATTAAATATGGGTTTTTGGAAGCACCAAAGTAATCCCCATCTACAGTTGAAGTTAGGCCCTTTCTCAATGAAACACCCTGTATCTAGACTCCATGATAAAACATTTTGTAATTAAACTATCATTACAGTTTTCTGTAAAATTGTCGTATTTAGTGAAACATGTTAAAATATAAACGATATTTTATTTTCGAATTTGTCGATACGTATAACTCAATGCATTTGGGCGTATTTTTTACATTTAATTCTCCAGAATAATTTAATTGAAACAATTTCCATTATTACGCTCTGATTTTACGCAGCGTACCCGAACACAATAATAAATGTTTTCCTTCTCGACTTCCAGGGACTTTCAAAAAAACCCTTTTCCATAATTCCGTCCAGCACTTTCCACTTAATATTTTTCCAAGATCAAAGCGCACTCTTTGAAGGAATCCTCTAATTGAGTTCAGCATTTCCATTGTCAACAAGAGATTGAGTTACAAGCAGGCAATTTAAGGAGTGCCTAGAGTTTATTATAGAGATGGTTGGCACTACCAGATAAAATTCACTTATGTTGACTTATCACGTTTTCCGCATGAAGTTAGGTCCTTACGAGGCAGTGGAGCTACCGAAATACTTTGAAGGGTATTTTGATTATTAAATGATATAAATGCTTTTTTATCGTTGAGCTTGGTGTTATTTGGGATTATTTGAAATGGCTGCTATACGGTATTTTAAATAATATAGAAACGACTACTCCGCAGTACAGCAGAACAAGTTTGCAGCTTCAACAATCCACCAAGCTAGTATACAGGAATTAAATCAGTATAACTTTCAATTAATGGTGATAAACAAAAATTTTTGGTTAAATTAGTATTGAAAGAAGCGTCTTCCCAAACTGTTGGATAGGTTAAGCTTTTTTTGTGGTAAGTTGGCTTCTCAGGACCTCACAAGAATCTTCTGTAGCTCACATTGTTCATTTTTTATCAAATAAAGTTAGCTTATATATTTAAATGATCTACTGTTCCATCATCCTCCACACAAATACGATATGCCGAATATTCCGACAGACCAAGACTCATCAAATGATGATCCAGAGGACCGCGACTTGTTTAAAAGCCTGTTTATCAACGGTGGGTAATTAGGTATGTCATTTGATTTATCTAAATTCATCTCTTGTTATTTTGACTTTATTACTGTATGAAGAAATGAAAGGAAAACTATGGTTTACTTAACCTTTCAACTTCAAGGCTTGTAATGGATGTATTGTCGATGGATTCTTTGGTAGATTATAGGTGTGGAAGGGCCTTTGAATAGGTAGTGTTGCGGGTCACGTGGAGTACCATCTCAAGAGGAATGAAACAACTACTTCTAGCAATGAGATATGTTTGATTTATTTACTAAATACATTACACCACTCACTAAACTAATACTATGCACTATACTAGTAGGTGAGTATTTAACTATATAAAATAGTCTTCTTCAAGTATTTTGCATCGACTTCTTCTTTCATCAAAACTGAATGTATATTCATATAACTGGTCAAGTACGAGCAAAACAGATATACTTATAATTGTTTTTGTCTTGCACCACGCTTGAACATGACAATAACCTTCTTTATTTATTTTTATAAAATAATGAAATGTCCGAACGTTTTGTTGAAATAAGATCAAGGAAATTCAATTCTTATTTTAAATATTTATTATCATATTGGGCCAAAAGGCATCACAGGCTAAATATACCAAGAACGCTGAAGGCTAGTAGAATTGAACTTTTTATCTTTCCACTTTATTTTTTGGTTGAAAATATGATAGGGGGGCCATGCTACTTTCAATTTTAGGTGGAAACCTTCAATATTACCTTGCTGCAAAAGCTCTCACGTTTTTTGGTTGGTCTATCATAAAATTTTTAAGAAAAAATAAGCTTGAAAACCCACCAGTATCTTCAAGTTATTTGAATTGATGATAGATTCTAAATATAACAAAATAAACTGAAACATCTCTATTTTGATGAAACAATCAATTCCAAATTTTTTAATAGGTAAAGCTCTATTTTCTTGGAAATGACTGCTTCCTGAGCTCCTACCCTATGGACGCTGCTGTCTTATAAAAGGTTAAAATTTGTTGACAGATAGGATAAACTGAAAGTCGTCTTTTCCGGTGAGAAACGTGCCGAGACCGGAAGCTGATGTACTTACAACTTTATATTGCCTTCATAACATTTGTAACTACCAGCTCAACAGATCACAACTCTCACGTGAATGGTTTCAACGGTCTCCTAAAACTCTTAGATAAGATGAAATCGATATTTTGTTTGATGAGATAATTGTTAATATACGATTGTTTGACGAAGAATGACAGTTCCAGCTGTGCACCTCAGAAATATATCATGAAAATCTTCAATTCATATCATTTGTTCTGTGAATATAGCTTGTAATTGTGAGGAATTTCTATTAAACCCTCACAGTTACCAGGAAAATTAATAAAGTTACTTACTGTTATTGACAAGAGCTATTAAATACCAAAATATAATTTTCAATACATTTTAATGATTCAAAGTCAATCAATATATAAGAAGATTGAATTGGTATAAAGTTAATGCATTTTCATTCAATTTAATATCCTTTACAGTTTCATCATACATATTTTATAGGTATAAAGTAATTAGTATTCCATCTTCGTCCCGCTGCTATGGAGAATATTTACTCAATATATTCATTGATATTACATGAAGCTTTACAGGTAAAGTATGTTATTAATTAAAAACGCAGAAACATGTTTGAAACAATGTAAATTATCTTAAGGTGTTGAATAATGGGATGATTGGACAATATTGCAATTGACTTTACATTCGGTTCATAACAAAGCCAGGTCACAGGGCTTTGATCTGTGAGTCATCATTGAAAATTTAATGAAAAAATTAAGCTAGAGAGATGATGCGTGTGGTGGAGAACTGAACAACATATAAGCTTCATTCGGGTTCATGCAATTACTGTTCTAAGACTGTCCGGAGTTTGCGCCGTCGAAATTGGCTTGTTCGGGTTGTTTCGGGTTTTAACAGGAAGGTTCTGACACCCGCAGTTTAGCGTTCGGGTTTATTTAAGAGCAGGAACTAGTGAGAATTTCACCAATGAGATTGATGCATTACGGTTTGCCTGAAACGAGAGAGATTCAATCGCTCATGGTTCCGACCGATAGAGAATCTCGCCAAAAGCGGTGAGAAGTTAGAACCATGCGTATTGGATTTCGTCCAGTGATATTGCAGATCTCACTATTTCCTTTAAAAATACGACCAATTGGAAACTCTCATGTTTTAGGCAATCATGCAATACACCTATCTCATTGGTAAGATTCTCGCTAGTCCGAAAACCGTTTAAGCCAGTCCCCAGTTTCGAGCTAGGACGATTTTGGGATTATTTTTTACGCATGCTCAAATCATTTGCAAAGGAGGAGGGTGTGAGCTATTTTGAAAATTCGCATAGGTTTGAGGTAGAGGTTTGTTAAGTTTGTTCATTGTGTGTTGTTTACTTTGGATTTTTACCTTTCAAATTTAATATTTTACCAAATGGATGCTAATGATTTTATGGAAATATTTGAACATAGTTCATCATCATCATCAAGTGAAAACGATGTTCTTTTTGATGTGATCAATAATCTTATAACTCCGGAAGTCTTACAACTTTGTGGAAGGGACTGTCCCTCAATACAGTGATGCTGATGGGTTATTTCTCAGTTTAGTACGTTCTATAGACCATGCGGGATGTTCGGGTTTTTTCAAACTCCGTTCAATTTTAAACGGTCCGAAAATAGTTCTTAGGACTGAATAAAGTACGCAACTAGTTCTGCGCAATTCCAGATTGGTTTACGGACTGTCCAGAAAAAAATCGAATAAAGCCATATTCGTTTTCGGCAGCTCTTTATCGGCGCTACATGAAAGTTCCAAAGACCTTCTATTCATTGTCTATGTACGGTTGCTCTGCAGAGTGCTTAGCGCGGCCGGCTGTAACGCGACATGCGATAGAAGGACGAATAAATTTGAGGGGTTAAAATACAAGTTTTACTTTAAAATAAATATTTATACATACTGAAGACATTTCAGCAATTGATGAAAAGATTATGTCGTGAAACTCAAAAAGACGAGTCTGTATATACTGAGATAGTATCTATCTGAGTACGAGCATCTATCATGTTAGGAATTCACTTTATACCTCGAATCCTGTCAATTATTCCCTGTCGAAGCGGAGCGTTCTCTACTACAGACAGATAAATGGAAGGTATCTGATAGAATTGGAAAAAGAAACGGAACAGGATGTCTTATAGAAACGACACTCTTTTACTTTTGCTGATGTACGTATAAATAAACGTGTAGAGGGCTGACACAGGTCGTCCAGGTTGAATTGGAGTTAGTAATTCATTCAATTTTTGTAATCATTCCATGTATAACTGAAATGTTTATTTATCAATCGCGATTGAGAAAAAAAAA
>CAJUYG010000392.1:417634-491687 GCA_910591675.1 Galerucella calmariensis | reverse complement strand
ATATTTCCGAACAGTTGGAAAAAAATTCCATTATTGAGAATCTCTTTGTAACGGTGTGATTGTGCGTCCGATATATATAAAAGGGACAAGGGACATCTCCTCGTCTTATTCTTTTTCCTTTTATCTACAAATCAACCGAAGTGTCTAGTCCACTACTTTGGAATATTTACTGGATAAAAAGGCGAGACGTCAACCCGAGCAGTCTTTATAAATTGTTTCTTTTATTTGTTCAGATATACTACTTTGTTTCATGTTAGTGGAGAAAATATAATACTAACGCGTTTGGGGAGAAATATTTTTCTTTGGAGAATTTTTTTTTTCTAGATGATGATTTGTAATAGTTTAGTTCAACATTGATCTTAAAAATGTCCTTAGGTTGTCTTTTATATTATTTATGTATGTGTGTATTTTGGGGTGACATTACTGACATTCACTGAGACCAAAAAGATCTATTGTGCCCTCTTACTTCTACTTAGTTTCTGAGGAGAGTCTCAGAAACTAGTAGCTCCTTTAGTTCTATTTCCAGGAGGAATCTTAGGATATCCTCAGGCTTCAACTTAGGTAAATGTTCCTCTTCTATCCAGTAATATCCCAGGTGCTGTGCCCTAGGATTCTGAAGTGCTGTGCAATTCGAAAGTATCTGGATGGAGGTTTCTTCTTCCTCCACTATTTTGAGCTTTTTAAGGAGCCCATTCAGGCAAAAATGTCCTTTTAAAACTCCTAGCCCAGAAGAATATTTGATTGTCTAAACCTTACTAGATCTTTCCAATAGTCAGATCTTCTCTTTTTCTCGGCTTTACCTAATTCTTCCAATATTACATTGGAGCTGATTCCGACAAGGGGTTCAGGCAAGGTTCGACAATTGCGGAACTAGCCAAACGTTACACCCATGCTCAATCCCTTAAGAGATGGGATGGAATCAAAGGATGCAGTCTTGCCAGGATCACCCTGGGCGACCCTGGGAAGTAGGTTTAACAGTAGGTTTTCTGACTGGTCACTGTCAACTAAGGAAACACCTCCATACTATGGGGCTAGTGGACACACCTCTATGCAGGATGTGTGAACAGGAAGATGAAACTGTCAGGCATGTCTTATGCGAGTGTCCGGAGTTATCGTCAATAAGAGAGTGTCCTGAGAAGGACAGGATGGACAATGACCTAGGAGGACAACTCCTCGGGAGGATGTACAATGTGTCACATGTGGCCTAAGTGCTGTGAGCCTACACACTCACCCTCCCTACTCTACAGATACAGAAGGGGTTCAGGCTCCCAAAAGGGTATTTCAGTCCCCTTTGCTAGTTCATCTGCTATTTCATTTCTTCTATTCCAGTGTGTACTGAAATTCACAGCAATTCTTGCATATACAGATAGAAAAAATAATAAAAGATAACTTTTGAACACTATTGTATTTCGAAGAATTTTATACGAAGAAAACTGCATTTTCGCAGCCTCTGGAACCAAATCTGGAAGTAGTTATTCCACTAATTTGTTGGTACATTCAAAATTTAGTTTTTGAGGGAGTTCTGATGACTGTAACCTTTGAACACGCAGCTAATTTTCAGTTTTTGGAAAAGTTAACATCTCGTTGAGGGCTGAATGAAGTAAAGGTCCAACAATTTGATGTTTTCTTGCATATCGAGTTGTGTGTGAGCTTGCATTGTCTTGGTGGAGGATCATTCGTCATTAAGGGATGGTTAGATGTTCCAATTGCACGTTACGTGATATTGTCGATCTTTCTTGAATCATCTTACGTTCATCATTGACGTTTTCCGTTGTTGGAGGACTTGTTCTTGAGTCGCCGCTAATATTTATCTGACCATGTTTAACATTTTGGCTGGCTCAATAAGGAGCCATTTTCATTTGTTAGAGGCCAACCTAAATGCTCACAAAAGCATGGTTAAGATCTATCACCGGCATTCACAGAAGAAAAAGAAAAGAAGAGCAAGAATTCCGTATGCTCGTAAATTATTGCTTAACATTCGATTACAATAAATTTCACAGGCCAAACGGTAATATCGCTAATTTAGAAATATACTTTATACGGAACGTTATGTGAATCACATGGTCACCGAGTAAAACGTATATCACTGGTGATTCACATGGCAGCCAATGTGTTTAATTCTCTATACCAATGAAAAATTGTGGACTGATTTGCTGCTTCATTGCCGAACAGAAACCAAATCGGCAATGAGTATGTAAACTGCAAAATCTAATGCTAACCACTCATGTCCGAACTACGCTTCGGATCGTTTTGTCGCCTGCAGAAAAGTGTCACTTTCTATTTTGTTGCCTTGTCCAATTCTAGACACTTTTTTAGGTCATGGTTGTACAAATCTTCAATTCTGTGAAAATATTCAAGATCTCAAAGATTTATTCATCAAAGAATCTGCATCAATTTTTCATCTCATGAACATCCTTAAAAATATTAAGCCTGATTATGACACTTCAATATAATCATGCACACACCACCCACACAAGTTGTTTTGTTATCTTAACCGCGCTTTATCCGTAGCTGAAAAGGATTTAAGACATATCTTCAGCTCATACACAATCCGCTTCGGAGCCGTCGCCTTAGGATAGGGGAGAGAACTCCTTCTGACAACTATACGGAGATTTGGGAATTGTAGGATTAACTTACAGATAGTATATTGTTTGAATTGTATGAAGAGTGTCTTTTAGAGAAAATAAATTCGTTTGAAGACACGGTGGTTGTTTGTTTTTGAATTGATGAAATATATTTTTTGAAAGAAAAAGTATTTTGACGGGTGGAAGTTTAAGCAATTGAAGAATTGCGCAAAAATCAAAAAATCTTCAGCATGTCATATTAAAAACTTGCTAACAAACGTTAAGAGTGTGAAAAAAACATACAATATTAAAAATCCTGTAAATGTTTCACTTTTTGAAATCATTGAGAGACACTGAATATTTTTCATGTAATGTTCTCTATACCTACGTGCCATAATTTCGAAATACCTCCGCCGAATTACCTAAATACCTGAATAATGTGCTTCCCAGAAGATGGTTTCTAAGGCGTGGTTTTAACCATGAATCCATTAGACTATTTCCTGTGGATTCTATTAAAAAACATCGTTTATTAAACAAAACCTGCCAATATTCAGGAATTAACAAGATAAGAGTACCATAAGAAGAACTGAGCAGTCAGGGATGTTGCAAAATGTATTGCAAAGTTTTAAAAATCGCATGGTTTCAGTGGCGTAGGGTCATCTGCTGCCGGGGACATGACACAAAGTCTTCGCCCCTTCGTGGACCGACAGAGTCTGGGGATTATTGAGACGGAAAGACATTTTTCGGCTTATATATGGTTCAATTTCGAAGCATCTGATATTTTAATGAAATAGAATCCATAGGTACTAATAATTTTCTATGCGATTGTAAATCATATATTTAAACAAAAAAATATACTCGACTAAATATACATGACTGGAATAGTCATACTCTACAAGAAATTGATCCCCCTTGATTTCACTATCGCCAATTCGTCAATCACGTTATCAGAATTAATATTTTTCTTTTGATGCTAAGGAGTAGATCACTCAGACGATCTTTTCCTATTGAAGCACGTAAATGAGACAAAATAAGCTTCAGTTTGCTGAAGGACCCCGCTACAGCTTGCAATTGAAACATCAATTGATAATTGCCAAAATCATTCTTACCAACTGGTTTGTAAAACGTATTTGAGATACATTAGTCCACATCAAAATAAAATTTAATAATTAGTTTTAATACATATTTTGACGCCCCCCAACGTGACGCACAGCAGCATATATCCCCCCTCTCCACTCCTTAGCTTCTACATGGCCTGTTGTATTGAAGTGAACGGACAACATTTTGAGTATCTGCTTTAATCGCCTTTACTGAATGTTTTCTAAAACTCCTAATTTCTCTACTACTGATACCTCTAACATGAAACAAACATTAAAAGATCTTTCTTCAGTTGCTGTAGTTTTTCTGCGCCATGATTTTGATAAATCTTTGACTGTACCAGCTTCGTCAAACCTTTTACTAAGTTACTGATAGCAGTCCTCGGTAAAATATCACCTGCATGAAATGGGGTTGTATAACGGAGATCTTAGCTGCACAATTTGTGGCATGGAGACCGAGACCGTCTGACTGTAACACATTGGACTCTAGGAGACAGGCAAGACCTTTCTGTATAAAGTTCGATCAGTGACAACGACATTTTAACATGCAATATTGCTCAATTTATTTAGATCTTTTCACTTTTTATAAAATATGATTTAGAAATAAATAAATGAAAAATGAATAGATACTAGAGATTAGAGGCTAAGTGCACCTATCTCTTTGAAACTGCATGTATTTATTAATTATTTGGGATTCTAAAAGAATGTCTTATAGGTACTTTGAAACGGGCTTTAAATATGTTTTTTCAGTTTCGTTTCGTCGATTAAATTTATCATTCTTTTATTTTCTTTCGTATACTCTCGCTACGCAAACAGCGATAGTAAATTCTTCACTGCCATTCACGTATGAATATTGAAATTTTCATAGAGTCAATAAAAACTTCTTATAAATAAAGAAAAGTTCCAACCTTAACGTATATATCAGTAAAATCAGTCTTTTCAACTGCCAAAACAGATCCCTTTATTCGCTTTTATTCATTCGACCAATGACAAATGGAAGCTGCTAGTGAAAGGTGAATATTTCTCGATTTTTATATTATATATCTTAGGATCTTAGGATTCGAAGCATGCATGAGTAATCACATGGGTGCAGGACCGTATCTACAGTCAATATTTCAGAAATAATATAAAATTCCAAACGAAATACCATGAGAATTAATTTTGTTCACGACTATTTGATAATTTTAACATTTTACGTGTGCTTCTTCAAGTATAATGAAGTACATTATTCACCAGTGAATAAAAGGTGTGTACCTTTAATAGATGTGGATAATGAAAAGGTCACATGACACAAATATTGAAGATTATTTATTCACCATCGTGAATAATAGCCATCCTTATCTGCTTGTTGAATAAAATATTATTATCTGTCGAAATAAATATGCACCTGAGTTCTAATTTTGCTGCAAGCTGTACGGGCCCTATACGATAGTTTTTCCAGGCATGGTCACCCATCCAAGTTCTTACCATGTTCGAGACTGCTTGACTATCATTATTGCATCAAACGCGTTCCACTAGGTATAGTGCTCAAAACATGCTTGGAACCATCGACAAACGGTTTTTTTTTTAATTCACTCTGGTTTTGGACAAATAATAAGTCCAATATAGCATTGAGGATAAAAATAGAAAAAACTACAATTTAAAAAGTACATTTTATACGATAGTACTTTGGGGCCGCTTTTATTTGATTTCGAACGTGACCAGATTTTCTGAAGAAGAACGTGTGAAAGTAATTGACAATTGTAAGTGAGAAATGTAAAAAAAACGGGGAGAAGTTCTTGATAAATCATCACAGCCGAAAACGTAGAGGAAATTTCTTTAAAAACGTCAATCATTCGGTTGGTTGACGCAAGTTTCCTTTTCCACGCTGACAAACTTAGAAAAACGAAAGAGTAAGACGGGGCTGGTCTGAGCGGAATAATAATCAATCTCTAAATGTGAAAATCACGGCCTCTGGAACAGTCTTGCTTTGTTTTATTTTTTTCTTTGATTGGGGTGTTTTTTTATGTAAATTCCCTCAATACTGTTTACATAAATTAAACTATATTTTTTTATTTGTATATAAACGAGAAAATAGACGCAATTTTGCGATGTTTCGAATACATAAATATCATCTCTCGTTATAGTCTTCATTATTTTTTACTGCCCCAGCCAGGTTGTTTGTTTCTGCTTTCCAGTCCAGCGATTTCTATCATTAACTCTTCCATTTTTTGTATTTCGTCTTACACCTGGTTCACAAGGGGAATTGTTTCAATGACAAAACTTAAAATTATGAAAAACTGTTTGCCAGTAACACTACAGCCTGTTGGCTAATGGTACTCTACGCAAATAAGATGTGGATGACGATCTCGACCATACCACAGAGATCCGGTCTTCCATTGACCCATAACCAGTTAGATCAACAGTAATGACTCTTAGTCGATATCAGCCAGTATTTTGGCAGCACTAAAATCTTTAGCATGACCCAGGATCAGATGTAAACTAAACTGGGACAGATTTTTATCGGCAAACACCTTACAATAGCTTGAACGTCTCTTCACTATATATTATATATTCAAAATATACAGGCTATTTATGTAATTGGTATTACCAACTAATTTTTTAATTTGTATTCTTTTTGCAGGTAAATGAAGAATGGATTAATTACAAACAAAAGGATTCATCAAAACGAGAACCCATGCGATGTAGTGCCGATTAACGCTCAATAACAAACAAATTCAAATAAATAAACAGATTCATGTCTATATCTTTATCACACAGTGTGACCTCATTCATTGACGGTAGACCTGTATCTATAAATTTATCTCAAAAACAAAAAGTTTAAAAATAAATTTCCAGAGAGAAATATAAAGCCACTTAATCATACAAGCATAAATGACAACCATAACCAAATCCCAAAAACAAAAAAACAAGCTTGGAAGAGGCAAGTTTTTTTAATGTTTAGATATTTTCGACCTTTGTAAGTTGTCCAAACACAAGAATTCTCGGTGAGAATAGTATTAGAATTTGACATATTGGTATCTAATATACTTTAAAAAGGCCGCGTTGCGTTAATTGCCATGGTACGATTGCGCACGGCTGGTGTAAACCCCGAAGTAGGAATGGGCCAATTGAGGTTGAGCCTATGGAAGGAAGCGCTCACTGCGCTACCTCTGCTGCAGGCAGCCAACGATGCAATTGAACCCAGGTTTTTGTTTAACAAACCCTACATAATTCAAATAAAACAGAACACAGAGCCAGATGCTGCAAATGCAATACGCATATATACAGATGGTTCAAAAATGAAAGAAGGCTCAGACTGTGGAGTTTACTCGAGAGCACTGAGCCTCAAGATAAAGTGGGGAATGGGAAACAATACCAGCGTGGTTCAAACAGAACTGGCTGGTATCTCAATTGCCACAAAAGAACTAACCAGAAGAGGAATTTCTGGCAAAACCATAATAATCTGCACTGATAGTAGACAAGCCCTATTAGCCTTGAACAGACAACGTGTTATATCGAGGCTAGTACTAGAGTGCCACCAAGATTTAGCTGACGTCTCGGCAGATAACAACATTATCCTGAGGTGGGTTAAAGGGCACGACAGGAGTAAAGGAAATCGCATTGCTGATTCTTTAGCCAGGGAAGCCGCTGTACTAAAAATTCAAGGACCCAGTGACACCTTCGGCCTAACGACTTCGACAATTGCGGAACTAGCCAAATGTTACACCCATGCTCAATCCCTTAAGAGATGGGATGGAATCAAAGGATGCAGTTTTGCCAGGATCACCCTGGGCGACCCTCGGAAGCTGGCGCCGAAGAAATATTTGGCGATGACCAGGAAAAACCTACGTTTAACAGTAGGATTTCTGGCTGGCCACTGTCAACTAAGGAAACACCTCCATACTATGGGGCTAGTGGACACACTATGCAGGATGTGTGAACAGGAAGATGAAACTGTCAGGCATGTCTTATGCGAGTGTCCGGAGTGTCGTCGGAGTGTCGTCAATAAGAGAGTGTGTGTTCGGTGAGTCTTGGCCTACACCTGCCGATATCAAGGAGATGTCTCCCAGTGACCTGTCCACCTTCCTGAGAAGGACAGGATGGACAATGACCTAGGAGGACAACTCCTCGGGAGGATGTACAATGGGTCACATGTGGCCTAAGTGCTGTGAGCCTACACACTCACCCTCTCTACTCTATAGATACAGATATATGCTTACCCAAAAAATAAGTTTAATACTACGTATTATAGAATACAGCGTTAGATATTTTGGATTTAACACTACGTCCGAATAACTGAGTAAAATTTTTTTGTTATTGAGAAAGTTAGTCGAAATTGACAGTCACCGAGTGTGTTCTCGTTTTCGAGTGAGGTAGTTCGGTTGGCGAGACTTGTCTCGTAGCTTGTTAATACGCTATTGATGTTATGTACACAGTTATACACTAGTCATACCACTACACTGATCGATATATTCATACAAATTCTTTATTTTCCATAAGATAATTCCATAAGATGATTTTATGCTTCGCTGTAGATTTTAGGGGTACCAAATAGTGCCGTATCAAAGATTTTTTTCAAATGGATCACCCTATTTTTAGTTGTTCAAGATATGAGGATTTTCTAAACCTACATACAGTGGGCTCTGAATCAATAATAAACCTCGAACAAATTAAAGAAGACAAAATTCTGACTACCGCAATAACTTCATTTTTCATCTCTTGACAATAGAAAATACCGTAGACTCGCCCTGAAACGGTATAAAGCTACCTGCCCGACACAGAAATCGAAAAAAAATAGTGTTCATAATAATATTTCAATATTACTTGTATTGGTTTTGCAAGGGTCACGGATAAACTATAATAATTTGGCAAACATAGATTAAAGTTCCATGTTGTTTTAAAGTTATTTCGAATGACCTCCAGAACGTGCCAAACTGGCTGACGTCTTCAGTATTATCTTGCCTAGCTGTACTATGAGCTGATGAACAAAATATTGAGGTGTAGTCACCACAAGTGAATATTTACATATTTGCAAAGAATCATAGCTAAGTGAAGCTAATATAATTTATTTAGCTGGTTAATTTTACTTTTGTGATTCATATTCATAGCTTGGCTTAGTATATAACAAATTTAAGAAAAAAACATGGACAGGCTCAGACAGTCAGACGGATGGACAGCAAAGACTTAGTTATATGAATCTAAATATAAGGTGATCCATTTAAAAAAAAAAAAAACATGGAAAATACCGCACTTTTTTTATTCTTTAATATATTTAAAAATAATTTTAAAATATTTCAGATATATATATATATTCTATAGCTATAGAAAGAAATGTTATCATTTTCATCGATGCTTAGTCACCTTGTATAATATGAATCGTCAATGCTGGAGGGAGAAAAAGGATGTGCAAATTAAGCTGATTGATCAAAATTGATAAAGAATAAATATTGATAAATCTATCAGTGTATATGTATGACTAAATAATGATTAAGAGCAGCATCTGGTAATACCATATATGTTGATGTAGCAAAGAAGATATAAAAAAAATTGATAAACTATTAAAGAGGCTTTTGGATTAAAAAAAATCATTTTTATGGTTAGGTAATACCCTTACTTTTAATTGTGGTAAATAAAATAAATAGAAAATTTCACAATCCATACTATATTCCTGTAAAAACATCTAAGAATTGTCATAAAATTCTACAATCGCTTAACTAAATACGTCCTCCAATGACATATTGATAAAATAAGACAAAATAAATTAAAATTTTGTCAGAACTGCCTTTTTGTGTTTTTGTCATAGGACCGAGCGGCTGTGCATTCCGAGCATTTCTATTCCTCTTTACTTGAATTTTTAAATGAAAGTATTTTTGGAATATTTGAAATTTTTCGATACTGGGCTGTATTTCCTTTGGCAACAATGCAATGGAAGGTAATAAAAAATATCAAAATTGATAATCAGTGAGAAAATTAAAAGTTGAAAAGTAAAGGAGTAAAAATAGGAAAATAATTCTTAACTTTTACTAATTTGGAAGTAATAATATCCCAGTGAAAATTATTATTAGGAAAAAAAATGTATCAAATGGGAGCAAAATAAATATACATAAATAAAATTATAGATTAAAACCATGTATTGTGGAATATTATCATTTATTTGATCTACCATAATTTAATAAAATGGTTGATTCATACTACACAACAAATTCCATTAATATTAAAATGGAAATTCCAAAAAATTAAATTTTCCTATAATTTTATGGAAAAAAATGTGCTCAATTCAAGACTTTGCTGATCAAATATATTATTACCACTTGTTGAATGATAAAAATTAGAATTATTGAATCAATTCTAATGGTAGTATGACTGTGGACAGGGCATAGCGGTGTCAACCAGCTAGGGGGGGTGTTCGTCAGCGGGCGTCCCTTGCCCGATTCAACTAGGCAGAAGATCGTCGAGTTAGCACATTCTGGAGCAAGACCCTGTGATATTTCAAGAATTCTTCAAGTCTCTAATGGATGTGTTTCTAAAATACTTGGCAGGTATTTATATTGAATTTATCCATATTTAGCTCGTCTTTTAACATGTTTACACTCGCGAAAGCAATCAGTGTTTTCTGAAGAGAAAAATCAATTTTTGGTAGTGGTAAATGAGGTTCATTTGTGTTGTTTTTTTCTTTTATTCTGTAATTCAACAGGGTAAAATTCGCCCAGCTTATAAAGGGGAGGTATACCACTACTAAATGGTAAACTAAGAGCGACCCGACAATATCACACGATAGTACATAGTATCGTTGAGTGATAAATATTCACTCAACGATAGTATATACAGACTATACTAGATTTGATGAGCAATTGGAATAATTAAGACCAAAAAAAGTATCATGGAGGTTCTGGTACAGTTATTGGAGGCGCGTATTCAACGTCGAAATATTCTTTCGATAAATTTTTTTTATATAAATATGTATTTTGTCAACAGGTACTATGAAACAGGATCAATTCGTCCACGTGCAATCGGAGGTTCCAAACCTCGTGTTGCCACCGCTGAAGTGGTGTCTAAAATATCATCATACAAAAGAGAGTGTCCTTCCATATTCGCCTGGGAAATTAGAGACAGGTTACTGCAAGAAGGAGTTTGTACAAATGACAATATACCAAGCGTAAGTAAACTTTTGATTTATATTATAAACAATATTTTTAAAAAGCACGAAATCGGAAAATTTTCACTTTTGTTTTAAAATATGTGTTCTTCACTGATGGGGTTGCCTTTTTAGTGTTGTCGCGAGACAATACGAGACGACAGAACTGTTTTCCAGTTACCTCTGAATAAAGAAAAATCTACATGCTGGCAAAACCACAAAATCTTGTTTTGCAGCTTCATCGACTTTTTATCGTAAATAAACCATATAACTTTGATTTTTGACAATACTTATGTTATATACTTTACTAATTATTTATTGAAAATGGTAGAAAATAAGGAAATAGCGTAGAAAGAATAAGATATACTAATTTAGATGTTAAACATTATGGGGAATTCAGTTCATAGAACACGGATTATATCGGATCTTGTCCAATAGACCACGTCAAGGTTCCCCTAGGGTGTATAGTGACAGAACTATAATGAATAAGATATTAGTTTCAGATAAAAACCATCACGTACAAATTGAGTTGATTTTCAGAAAATTTACTCTGTCAAATATACAGGGGATTTAATCGTTCATTTGTGATGACTTAAGAACTATTAATATTATTATTATTAAAAAAAATTAGAAGCCAAAGTCAAATAGTTATTTGTTTGCCTAGGCCCCGAAATACCTTTTCACCGTACCGAAAGAACAATTTTCGCCGAGGTCGCTTGCGGCCAAGGCAAGATAATCTACTAGTCAGTCAAACTATTAGCCTATATAGAAAACACGAAGCTTCTGGAAATGGAAGTAGATAACATGAGAACACTGTACAAAGTTTCAGTTCAAGTGCCTGTTTTTTGTCCACACTTTTTACACAAATAACTACTACATTGATTAAATCTGAGACTATTGTACAAGTCTTTTATTTGTCAATAAGAACCTTCGATTCATGCAATAAGAGTCACAGGACAGTAAAAAAGAAGATCTACCATTTAGAGATTTCTAGTTTTATTAAAGTAAAAAAGAAAAAACAACAGTTTGGCAATGTCGCAAAAGGTTGTTTCGTCTTTTTATGTTATCTACATATTTTTTATTTGTGACACAAAAAATAATATAACTTATCAATAATTACTTATATCTATTTCGTGTTTGGGTCAAGGTTATAACAAGCGTTGAATCGTAGAGGATACAGCTATACGGAAGTGCATCAGCTCTCGTTTTTCTTGTGAAACAGGCGGCAAATCTATGCACCCTCTACGATTCAGCTACGCACTCTTTACGGTTTGCTGCCTGTCACCCTTCGTGTATTCGCATTACACAGCATAATTCCACACCAACGATTCACCCTCTCTCTTTCTCTCTCTTTCTATTTGTATTCTGATCTTAGATGGAAAATTGTCTTTCTTTTACTTTTGTCTAGCTAACGAAAATCGTCACAGTGCAGCGGGAATAAAGAAAACTGTAAATAATCAGATTTTTGGGTTGACATTAACTGGATATGACAAATTATATTGTATGATTAAGATTATTTACAGTCACTTGGCGAGGGGTTGAATCGAATGTAGACAATGTAGATTGTCATTAAGCTTCACACGTCGAATACGTACTTAATATTATAAAGGTCATTTTAGATTAAACAATTTTTCGTGCAATATTTAGTCCAAGTTTTGGAACAATATTTGGGGAATAGATTTTTTGTGTGGAATATTGGCCAACTGTTTTGAGCTATTTTAGACTATTCCAATTTATTGAACAATATTTAGTTCAAGATTCTGCACAGTGATTTGATTTGATGATAAAATAAATATAATCTTTTTCGAAAATTTCGTTAGTTATGGAAACAGAAAATTTGAAATATTTATTAATTTGCACGACTGCTCATGTCACTAACGAATATTAACTTCAAATCAGAGAAGAAGGAGTGTTTTACATTGTACAAACAAGCATGTTTTGAGTTTTCCTCAATTAACATTTCAATATCTCGTTTATTCCAAGACATATTTTTCAATCACTTTAATACATAACCACAAATTATCAAGAATGATAACATTTTCATCGTGAAAGAGAAACACAAACAATAAATCAAATTGTTAAGAAAATGGAACCTGTTCTATTTTCTTTTACAATTTGACAGGATAGACAATTTTTAATACAATTTTTAATTTATTTGAATTGTTCCAAAACTTGAACTAAATAATGCACAAGAAATTGTCTAATCTAAAATGACCTTTAGAATTATTTTACTGATAAATATTTCTGAGTAACGAATAATTTCTAAGCAATAATAACAGGGGGAGATGAATTTCTTATTGTAACGAAATAGTTTTGCATATTTTACGAGAAAAACCAATGTCAATTTTTGCAGAATTGTTTCGTCCAGTGTTTTTTTGTTTGGTTTGGTGTACTGATCTCAAAATTGTCTTCTCTGTTATTCACACATATGGTATATTCATTTTGACCTTTCTTATTCGAGACGTGAAGAACTAATAAGATTTTCGGGATGTTCAGGGTCAATTTGGAGGTAGGTTTTATAGTCAATTTTTATGAATGAGGAAGTATTAAAATAATACAGCATTCGTAATCCACAGGCTCAATTAATAAGATAAATAAGGTACGAAGCTTATGAATGTCTCAACCACCGTGGTCTATACATTTTTACATACAATTTTTTCCACTCCTAGCCAAATTTAAGACAAAAATTAACGAATTAACGAAACCAATTATACGACCACATCCGAAAATTTCACAAAACGTTGGATGTGTTTTACTTTGAGATTTAAACACATGCGCATTTGAAGGAAAAATAAATTAGAGCGGTAGTACTTGGTTACAAAGTGAGCATTCATAAAATGTTTAATATCAACGAGGAAAAAGAGAAAGGAGGGAAGTTAAGCGTGGTAGTGATTTAACCAACTTTCAAGGGAAGTCGCCATATTGAGAAGCCACATTAGTGACATTAGTCATCAATTCTTGTGTCAACATAGATAACCTTAATATACTGAAATGTGTTAAATTGAAAAGCCACGTTAAAAAAAATAGTGATTTTCAGTATTAGAAAGGTTATTTATAAGTATTAATATAAATTTAAGTTGATATTGAGTTGTACAATAGTGTTAAAAAGTACCACCTTAAAAAGATGCATATGAGAGTTTTTTGTTTCCCCTAATTGAATAATTTAATGTACGCCTCTGGTTTGTTTACGGAAGTCGGCCATATTCTGAAGCCACTTTGGTCGATGATTATTTATACTGTTATGTTCCCTCCTCTTTCTTTTTTACCTCGTTGTTTAATATATACTAAACACTCTGTACACCACAACGTACCACGAGAAGCGTTTTACCACAGTATACGAAAGAACCAGTATGTTATCTCGTGACGTTACACTGCCGAGCACTCTGTGACCTTTACCGTTTTCCAAAGGATTTAGAAGAGTGAGAAACTGTTTGTATTTTCATACGAAACGTATAATACTTCATTATTTGATCTTCATATTACATTTATGAGCCTTGGTTTCATGCATTGATTTAATTTGTTGTTTTTGTTTCAGAGCTAAAGTTTGGCTCGAAGCATGCGATAGGCCTGACTTCATGCCAAAAATAGAAACTCTAAACAATAGTAGTCATAGTTTATGTGGTGCTCATTTTGAACCAGACATGATTATGCAGCCTCATAAAAGAAAACTTCTTTTAAAAAAAGCTTTTCCAACAATATTTCTTTCACCAAATACTGCAATGCCTAAAGACTTTCAGACAAATGATT
This sequence comes from Galerucella calmariensis, assembly GCA_910591675.1. Lineage (NCBI taxonomy): Eukaryota > Metazoa > Arthropoda > Insecta > Coleoptera > Chrysomelidae > Galerucella > Galerucella calmariensis. The sequence goes on along the minus strand of CAJUYG010000392.1, from coordinate 477,162 downwards.
TATTGGAAAAGAATTTTGTTCGCTACTTTTGTGGTTATTTAATTAAAAAATGTTCGGAAATTCATACATGCAGCGTATGTGAAACGTATTCACAAGCGTATCAGAATTTAGACGATTCGTCTTTATACTGTTACCAAATGAATTTTGAGAAAGTTGCTACGGAAGATAATATTGTTGAATCACTTATAAATATTAGTCAAACAACAGAGTTTGTACATCCTTGTGTTGATTTTCCAATAAAATATTTAATAAAACTTTTCATCAGGATACGACTATATTACACATTATTTGTCAATAAAAATTTCAAAACTCATAACAAAATGAAAATTGTAATATGGAAAAACCAATAAATATTTTGTATTAGACTATTGCTTTATTCACTCATCAGTGTACTGTTCTACAATATTTAAGAAAAAACATTTAACACGTTCAAGTCATTTTAAAACTTATGCCACCTACGCCTATGGTAAAATGAATCGTAAAGCGATCCGTTCAAGGTCATCAAAAGCTCTGGTAATTTATGAATGAAATTTATAAGAGTTATACTACTGGTTCGTTTCTATACTGTGGTTTTACCTCGTCGTCTGACTGACACGTAGGTACACTGTCTGTTTTCGCTCCTCACATAATCCATAGATTATGAAAGCACTCCTTATGTCAACAGTCATTTTTGGTTGAGCGCGAATTTCAAGATATCTTGATAGGTAATTTCAAGCAGCAAATATGCTAAAGACAATCTTTTGGGTATACAAAATAATTATGTTGCACAAGTTCCTGTTAAATTACTATCCCTGGATTCTCAAAATATTTGAATTTGTCCATTATTGACCTAGGTTATCAATAGAAAAAATATGAACCTTCAATATAGAAATTCAACTTCTGAGCTGGCTAGAAAACGCAATAATTGTCAACTTCACAGCTAGTAGTGGAAAAAAACTTAAATGAATTTGCATTTGTGTCAGAGTTTCTCCAAATACGATATGGTTTAATTTTTATCTGAAATCTTACAAACTATTTCATATGTTCTTATAGCATTCTACCCGTTTATTAATTTTCGACATCTCCCAGCACACTGCTGCGTAAAAAATTATACATTCCTTTTAAACTGAACTAAAAGATCCGAGATATGTGACGGCGTCAGTCTCAGCAGGACTTCATTTTGCATTTTATAAAACAGAACGTTTCACGAAATTACTGTAGGGATCAGCATCAGCTTTTGAAAAGAAAAAGTACTTGCGCATTTGGCTGAAAAATCCATAACGTTTTTGTTTTCTGATTTAGACATCCGAGAGACGGTATATAAAACCGAGGGAGAAGTTACCATGGAAATTTGCATGCTCCCCATGAACACTGAGGATACTCTCCTTTTAAAATGTTGCACATTCTTTGAAACATTTTTTTTGTTCAACTGAAAATGAAAAAAATATATATAAAAAAGGTAAAATGAGATTGGGAGACAAAAACAAATGGATGCTGGAGATTATTAAAAAAATATTGCTCGTGCAGCTCATAGGCAATATGAGAGATTTTGTGTAAGAAAGAATAAAAAATTCAATGTTATAAATGAAACTAACCGTTCCACTATTTAATGAATAAAGATATTGATAATTATTTCGATACTGATATATCATCGTCAGAAGTTCCATTTTATGTGATGCCTACCTGATGTTTATTGAACTGGGGACTCTTTCTTATGGCATGAATGTCCGCTTGATATATTGAGATGATATGTTCAATGTGAGGAATCAGAAACTCTCAATCATTTAAATATAAAAATATTAACAAATGATAAATATCTAATAAAAAATGTATTAAAATAATTTGGTTTTAATATTTAATATTATATAAAGTTTTCATGAAATTTAGTTAGTATAACTTAGAAAATAGTAAGATGGGATCATTTATTGAAAACAGAATAATGAAGGAAGAGAACATATTATGTACAATTTGTAAATAGCTATATGATTTATAAACTAATTTTAAGAAGTGTTAATTTGAAAATTAAATTCAAGCGTAAGTGAAGAATAGGTATATTTACAGAAAAGGAATTGTCGTTTTTCATTAAAAATAGATCTAAGAGTGTTCAGGAAAGGAGAAATGGTGGATACCATGGAGATGTATTTTTTGATGGATTGCGGTGACAAGAACTGTCAGAGAGAAAAGATATTTAAAAAAATCCTCTGCGTTCCAAAAATAAAATAAAAAATAATAAATTTTACCAAATTTGAAGAGGTGGAAGATAGACCTCCACACAATAAAAAGATTCTGTTTATTCCAAGAAGATGATGGAACTGTAAGTCCAAACATTCCATAAATTTTCTCCAAGACATTTAATTGTGCACTTAGACTATTCAAATCAAATTTCAACGAACTTTAATTTTTTTTGTGTTATTCGTGATTTCTTTTGACAATTTAAGTATAAGTTTCTGTAATAAAATTAGTAGAATTTAACAATAGTATTTTCACATAACCTTAACATATTTGATAGTTACTTACCTTTTGAAGGAAACGTTTCCATAAATTTTCCAAATACAAATGTAGATATTTTTTGTAGTTTTAAAATTAAAAATAGATTGGTTTTGTAAGAATTCATTCAGATTCAGACATTTGACGGTAGTAGAATATTAGGAATTTTAAGAACGATACACATTCACAGAACTATATTTTTATTTGGAAAGGTTTTTTTGATATTTGAAAGTTTTTGTTAACATTTATGAAACCTTCTAAGATTTAAAAATAAATGATCCTTTTGTTTGTTCCGTTATAAAAAAAATTTGTTTAGATTTCTTAAAAAATAATCAAAAGTTGAATCAATTGAGGAAATTAGAAAGTTATGCAACCAGTTTGTTTAGGTGAGTAAATTTCCGTTTTTTGAAACTAATCCCCTGAGAGAGATCTCATGTTTAAAAAATTTTAAAATAAAATAAAGAATAAATTTGAGCAAGTCATCTCAATTGACCAATAAAAACAAAAAAAAAAAAAATTTAATTGAATAAACTACTACTATTAATCATACTTTGAACCTAACATAATTATAATAATATATAGGGCTTTCCCATGATTTCTGAGTCTTTGGCTCTCGGCCTTTTTAGCTTTATCCCAGTTCTTTCTACTGCGTTAGAGACATCTGTTTATTTTTTTGCAATTACTCACAGACCAATATTTTGCAACATGCTGTTTAGCCTGCTACCTACGTTTTTTGTTAAACAACTATTTTCTCCAGTTAATTTTTTTGGCTCAGTTTTTACTAAATGACATGGAGCTAAATGACTAACCATGCCGTTTACTTGTCGCGTTAATCACTTTTTATCGAATACCCTTCCATTTTCGATGGGAAATCTTTCTTGTCCTCCAACTGTCTCTGATAAGGCAACATCCCAATTGTATCTCTTTGTGTATCTTAATTTTTCGTGAACAATTGTTTATTGTCTGCTTGCTCTGCAGCCGGCAACTTTAACTTAAGTTTACTTTAAGTTGACCACAAATTTACAATTTTAAATCTAGGCAAGATACAGTCAGCTTCTTCGTTCCTATTCTCGCTCCGTGCACGAGTGGAATCATCACTGCCATCGCTCTAAGAGCTGCAATCATTACCAGCCCTTTAAGATGAGTTCCTTTGTCTTATCTTTAGCGTGTGTAAGATTTGGATTTGGCTTATTATTAAAATTTAGTATTCTCTTCGTTTGGTTTTTGAAATGTTCAATTTATCTTGAGTTTTAAATATTTCAATAAATAATTTCTATTTTCATTCTTTATATTGATTATTTAATAATTATTGAATTGGAAAAACGTGTTCGGGAATAATTATTTTCATTTCATTTAATTTTTTTGTTAACTTTTCTTACAAGGGGTTTCCAGCTTACCACCTTTTGCTTTCGTTTCGCTTAAAAGCTAGTGGCGTCCAATTTAATATTAATTTCACACCCCATCCCACTGATAGCGCATAAGTTACTTCAATTGGTGCCGAACTCCACTCCCAGAGGTGGAGTGCTCTAGCCTGGGGCTGTTTGGGTTACAATTTGATGATTTAGAGAAAAATGTAACGTGACAACTTTGTACTCTCTAGTTAGCGTAGGTTAGTGGCTGGTCTTAATCCAGATTCTTTTAACTGTATTTTATCAGTTCCAGAATAAATTGAGTCATTCTGAACCGGTTTGAGTGCGATTCTGATCACACTAGTTCATTGTTTTCGCCATTGCCCTGGCGTTCTAAAATGATTCCTTACGTCATTGGACATTGGACCTTCTTGTGGTTTCTTTGGCTAACAGTTATTTTTTTGTGTTATTTTTACATCATTCTGTTTAGCTTTGTGGGGTTATCAATCAATTACGTCACACGTTAAGGGGGAAGGAGGGGGTCGATGAAGTGTGACAAGTGGGTGGAAGTGGTCCAAAATTTCGTGTATTTTAATCTAAGTGTTAAATAAAACACGAGCTCAAGATGATTCATTGTTTTTTGTTTTGTTAATTTCTTGAAATGTTTGATTTGATGTTAATTTTATTGAAAAATGATTTAAATTGAAATAAAACAAATTCAATTATTTTTTTATAGATACAAAATTGTAAAATATGTACAACACACACGGGGGGGTCTCTGTGACAAGAACGGGGGGGTCTTAAAAAGAATGCGAAAAAAAATAATAATAAGAGGAAAGAGGAAAGTGCAACAAAATTTTAGGTTAGCGTAAGTATTGTTTATTATTTAGTTTATAATGAACAAATTGAAAAAAAAACTGAAAATATGCAAGTAGAAGATTATTTGGAGGATATCGTTGTGTTGACTTTACCCGTTTTTCTACTATTTTGTCTTCTAAACTAAGTCCAGAGTCATAGGATAAGTTTGTACCATTATCCTTTATCGTGATTATAATGAAATTATTAGTGCTGGCTTAAAGTCCTCACAAATTTGAGGGCTCTTCAAAATATATTCAAATTTTGTTATGGTTTGAGGTTATGATCAGCAAGTAATCGGAACAGAGCCCCCAATAGAGGTAGTGCAGTTAGCGGAAAAAGGGTAAGCGATAGTTCAGCTCTGCTCAAAGCGAGAGCTTAAAAAGAATATTCAAAAGCATTTAAGTGAACAGAGCAAATGATTTGCTCGATCAATCGGTAAAAAGAACACAACAAATAACAATTGGACAAAAGGAGCAAGTCAAATATTAAACTATCTACCTACTACTACACAAACGTATTATTTTCAGGCCTGTTGATTAAATTTAACAAAAAAAACAAAGCATGTATAATTTTATTATATTTTCAAAGTACTGACGTTTCAGTTTATCCTCTTAAAAGTCTAAATAATACTTTTCCATCCTTTTAAATTGTTTGAATCTAAATTTCCAACAAAGTTTGTTGGGTAAACTAACTTATGAGCGCTATGTTGAGTTTTCCTTGAAATATCAAGTTTGCGTCGACGCTTCGGGGGGTTCGAGGAAGTGCCTCTGACAATATTCATAGGAACACCCCTCTCAAGAAGCTCGTCATGGAGGTTAAACCGATAATTACAGACGGTTTAAAGGGAAGTATAATACTGTTATATTGAGTTTATCTTGCTCTTCAGAGGGAGATCATTTTAATAGGGAGCTTTTAAGATTTATAATTTGTAACATCATAACAAAATAATTAGTGTCTATAAATAAGGTGATTATAACACGAAACTATATTTAAAAAGTTGCATTTCGTCATTCTGATATTTTTTAATACATAAATATTATAGTATAGTATATAGTATAGTATAGTATAGTATAAATATTAGTTAATTTGAATAGTTTTCTTTATTGAGATAGATGTATTTGTGTGATTTCTCCAGTCCAGAATAATTTCTGTACGGATGATATCTACCTTATACTGATTAGGCACAAATTTGCTCAAACCGGTCTATAAGTGACATTATCCTTTCGATTTGCAAGTTAAAATGGTTGGTTCTTAGTGAACGGCCTTTGTTATTTCATTTTTAAAGACTCTGTGAGACGTTATAGTATTAAACTATTACCTCCGAGATCTTTAGTAATTTAGATACCTTTTTATTCAACTTATCGATGATTTTTTAAAGGAATTTGAATTCCATGTTCAGCTGTGGACTCCATAAAAGCTGCAACGTTTTTAAGAATAACTCCAAGAGCTCATCCATATCTCAAATGTGGTTGTATCAAATCCAAACCAATGGTTCAATAAAACTCAAAGTCCAAACCACAGAAATTTTAATTAAAGTCCCTCAAAGGACACTTATGATGCTACTAGTTTAGGTACAATATTACCGGACAGTTTAAATGTAAATTTAAAAATTAATTTTCACTAAGCCCCCCTTTTGGCATAGTCCACAGGCCAACAGTTTTAATTACCTTCATTAAATTAGTTTTTTTAAATTTCTAATGTTCTTCCCTTTCCTTTTCATTCCATACCACTCAAATAAAATTTGAAATTTATTTGATATAAATATGTATTAACATATTAAAATTTTTTTAACGTTTTTGGCAACAACCTATTGTTCTTTGGATTATATGTTTCATACAGGTAACTAAATTTTATTTTATTTCAATTCGACTACTTACTGATATAATTTATATTATCAAACTTGTAATTTGAAGTGTTTTCATTAACTTTTTAATTTGTATCAAACAGTTTTTAATTTAATATCAAGAATTGTAATATTCTCAATTTTGTATTATTAATTATAATATTATCTTTCACATTCATTTTATATCTATTACTCTTGTTCAAGTAATTTTGGCAGAATCTTGTAAGATCTTCATGTATTAAGTGTACCATTTCTTTATATTGTAGCCTGATGATGGTAATATTGTACCGAAACTAGTAGCATCATAAGTGTCCTTTGAGGGACTTTAATTAAATTTTCTGTGGTTTGGACTTTGAGTTTTATTGAACCATTGGTTTGGGTTTTTAAGAATATTTGAATGTGGATAATTTTTCTTTCAACCTTCAACACCAGTTTTTCAGGAGGTATGGTTTTAGATCAAATAAAACACTCAACACACAACTATACTAATATTATAGTTTATTTACGATAAAAAGACAATGAAGCTGCAAAACAAAATATTGTGATGTTGCCAAGCTGTAGTTTTTTTCTTTACTTAACGAAAACTAGAAAAGTCTAACCTAACCTAACATTAAAAACATTCAATCATTCAAATAGCGAATACTATTACTTACGTCTTTTACAGCAGTAAGCGGGAGATGCAGGCCCCCATTTCGACATTCTCGTTCAAAATTGCTTAACAAAGATGTTACCATTTCTTGACATTTACTGTTTAACTGCTTCGGAATTTTATTAACTACACACTTAGATTTGCCTAAATAATTAGTTATGAAAATAACTGTTCATTTAGTCTTAAAGAAACAATGGATTTAAAAGCATCAAAAAAACTTATTATTAGACGATGATAGAATTTCAATAAACGTCAAAACAAACTGGGGAATTTCACCAGTTGATCTGACAACGTCTTGAAGTTTTGCCAACCCGTTAGCTGTAAATTGCCCTGGCTGTTGAGGATAAATTGTATTTACGGCTGGTGAATTAATATTTATTCTTATAAGCAGGAAAGTAACTAAAAATGACATCATCGTCTTTTTATCGTAAAAATCCATAGTAAATGATTGCTTCAAATGCAACCTCAAATGTCAATAATAAAATAGCTGTGGGCATGGAACATAGTTTGTAACGCCAATGGCATGGAACGGTCGTTACAAGGTGACATAAATAAACAAGACCGATTTTGGTTTCTGCGCAAGATAGTTTGCAAACTTCAAGTGGCTTCTTCTTAAGTGAAACGGAGTCTACACGAGAGAAAAAATCGTCTTTCATAACAGTTCAGGTTCAAGTACCGACTCAAAAGCTTGTGACTTATACTACCTCCTTTTTTACTCTTTTTTTGTTCAGTTTAATTCTTTGCTGTGTAATAATGTTTACAAGGAGTAAAAAAAATATTTTTTGTTTCAAATTTCCTAGAAAAACGTTTCCGTAGATCAATTATGAACACATAAATGTTAGATTGGTATTTATATTTCAAAAAAATGCGATTCAAATACAATGGTTTTATTGTACAACCCTCGCGAGACTTCTGAGACCCCAAACATTCTCATCAAGATTACATCGGTATTCCTAAATTAAAATCTAAACAATCACATACCCTTGATTGCAAGTACCTTGTATATATCTATTATTAGTCGCCGCTGTCGATTTTTAGCCGTCAATGCTAAAAGGTCACACAACACAAAAGTCGATCAGCAGGAAGTCGTTTCATTGACTGTCGCCCCGTGATACCCATTCCGACCTTTTTTCATTCCGAGTATAATGAAGACTCAAACATAACAAAAAAAATCCCCGTTCAAGTGAACTTTCTTTGCTCCCGATATTTTATTTCCCAGCGCAAGGTGGCCCTTACAAGTGACATTTTTGACGTCTATTGGATTCTATAACTTGATCCAACGATATTTGCTGGAGAAAATCAAATTGTACTTGAAAATATCATACAAAGTGTTCAGTAAATGAAGGAAAGGAGTTTAGAGAGGAAAAAATCTCCGATAATTCCAACAACTTACGATTTTTTCAACAAAATATGATTTTTTGGTTCTAGCTAATGATAGTTTGAGTGAAGGAACAACATAAACACAAACAAACAACATAAGTAAGAGGGATTAATTTATTTATTACATCATAATTTGCAAACTAATTAAGCAGAATCCAGATTTTCTACACGTTATATCTATCTAAGCTCATCCTAGCGCAATATGTATCACACTCAGTGTCCGATGCTAGTCTTTTTCAGGATTTTTTAAGTTCCAACCGAGCGATAGACATATACCGAATTTCTATTGTAGTTTGGAGGTTCGAGTACGAGTAGACTGGAAAGTTTTTGGTGTAAACTATTTAAATATTATTACGAGGTTAATGGCCATGGTACGATTGCGCACGGCTGGTGTGAACCTCGAAGTAGGAGTGGGTCAATTGAGGCTAAGCCTATGGCAAGAAGAGCTTAATGCGCTACCTCTGCTGCAGGCAGTCAATGATGCAATTGAGCCCAGGTTTGTGTTTAATAAACCATACAAAATAAAAATAGAACAGAACACAGAGTCAGATGCTGCAAATACAACACGCACATATACAGATGGCTCACAAACGAAAGAAAGGCTCAGGATGTGGAGTTTACTACAGAGCACTAAGCCTAAGGATTAAGTAGGGTATGGGAAAAAATTCCAGCGTGGTTCAAACAGAACTGTCTGGTATCTCAATTGCCACAAAAGAACTAACCAGAAGAGGAATCTCTGCACTGACAGTAGACAAGCCCTATTAGCCTTAGTACTAGAGTGCCACCAAGATTTAGCTAACGCATCGGCAGATAACAATATTATCCTGAGGTGGGTTAAAGGACACGACAGGAGTAAAGGTAATCGCATTGCCGATTCTTTAGCCAGGGAAGCGGCTGGACTAAAAATTTTAGGACCCAGTGACACCTACGGCCTGACGACTTCGACAATTGCGGAACTAGCCAAACGTTACACCCATACTCAATCCCTTAAGAGATGGGATGGGATCAAAGGATGCAGTCTTGCCAGGATCACCCTGGGCAACCTTGGGAAGCTGGTGTCGAAGAAATATTTGGTGATGACCAGGAAAAACCTACGTTCAACAGTAGGATTTCTGACTGATCACTGTCAACTAAAGAAACACCTCCATACTATGGGGCTAGTGGACACACCCCTATGCAAGATGTGTGAACAGGAAGATGAAACTGTCAGGCATGTCTTATGCTAGTGTCCGGAGTTATCGTCAATAAGAGAGTGTGTGTTCGGTGAGTCTTGGCCTACAACTGCCGATATAAAGGAGATGTCTCCTAGTGACCTGTCCACCTTCCTGGAAAGGACAGGATGGACGATGACCTAGGAGGACAACTCCTCGGGAGGAAGTACAATGAGTCACATGTGGCATAAGTGCTGTGAGCCTACACTCACCCTCCCTACTTTACATCAGGTACAGAGATATTATTACGAGGTATTTATTTAAAATAAAATGTCACAAATGTGTTGCGTGGGCGGATGCAGGAGTAGGGAAGGGCATTTTATTTATAAAAGATATGAAGCTTAAGAGCGAACTACTCAAAAAATTTAACCGTGATGAAACCAAATGCGAATGTCTGTCACTCTAACCCAAGGTTCTTCTTTGGGTGACTACCTTTTCTCATGATAATTGGCTAACTTCAATTGATACTAGTGACGTCAAAATCTAACAGGCGAATTTTGAGAAATTTTTAAAATAGAATTTTTTAAATGGGGATAATTACAAAACTATACAATTAAATTTGATAAAAACAATACTACGTAATTAATTTCCCTTAGAATTTTTTTCAGAATCTGTTTTTAGTTGAACACTCTATTTCTCTAGTTTGAAGTTTATACTATGTCTTACTTGGGTCTTGTGAAATAGCATTATTCTACATTCTACTTGTTTCTCACATAAAAATCTATGGTGAATACCACATATTTTCAAAGTAATATGTCCGGTTTATTAGGTAAACCTTTTTGAAGTACAAGTGATTTAAATTATATCAATCAATAACAAAATGCCACATCAGTTTGCAATAACCGAATACGCGGACATTATTTATCGAGAAAATATAACTACACAACAAGAGCTAATGATTTTTGTGAAATTATTCATTGTAGTTAAAATTTGTTTCCCACCACTAGCTGTGAAGTTGACAATTATTGCTTCTTCTAGCCAACTGAGAAGTTGGATTTCTGTATAAATGGTTAATAATTTTTTCTATTATTAACCTAGGTCAATAATGGACAAATTAATATTTTGAAAATTCAGGGATAGTAGCTCAACAATAACTTAAACATAATTTTGTATACCTAGGAGATTGTCTGCATATTTGCTGCTTGAAATTACCTATCAAAATAAAATTATTTGTATTTAAATGCAATTAGTTTAAAATTCGCGCTCAACCAAAAATGACTGATGACATAACGAGTACGTTCATAATATATCGAAAACTGACGGTGTACTTGTCAGTCAGACGACGGGGTAAGCGCTTCTCGTGGTACGTTTGTGAATTATTTTTAATTTTTGTCTTAAATTTGGCTAGTGGTGGATAAAATACACCACCTTGGTATATAATATACTATTAGTACTTTCAGTTTATATATTATTAAATCCAAAAATAAGAAACGATTGAATTTATCTCAGTCAATCTAGAATGTGCATCCGACAATTCCTAATTTAAAATCTATATTAAAATATCTCTTTTATCTTCAGAGTTTAATAACGTAATCAGTTTTTTGGTTGAGAGATCAGCAATGTACTCAAATGCGTGAGACGTGTGTTCGACACGTGTTCCATCCCAGATTATTGCACATAGCGATGTTTAAATGTTTCCCCCTTTTTTCACTACGCGACTCTTTGCAACAGATTTCATCTCATTGGATCATAGCAGAATAATCCTGCGTCAAAAGAGAAATAAAAAATATAAAATTATTCATAAATCTTTGATTATTAACATGATAGAAAGAAAAGAGGAACTTAATGTTGTTTTTCGCCTACCTTATCGGAAAACAAATCCTATGAATACCAAAAATAGGGCGGAAAATGGTGTTTAGCAGCACAAGGGCGGAAAATTTATAACGTCACGATTTTTGAAGTTTTTCACCATCTGTCACTTTGACGTTTCACGTGAATTTTTTGATTAAACGTCAGATAATGTCCGGATTTTTTGTTATATTTTCCTAATTTTTGGTTTATTCCGTAAGCGAAAAACAGTTGTGTGTCACACATGCAGAAAACGCTTTAGCTGCCCTCGCTTTGCTACGCTTGCTCGTGCATCTAATAGTCTAGGGCTGCTTAAGCTCATTTTCTGCACTTGTGACACAATATACTATTTAAAAATGGATTGCCAATCGAATTTTTACCAAAAGTTGTGTATTTTGTCCTGTGTCAAAAATTATCACTATTGGGAATAGCAGAATTCAATAGATGGCGCTCTGAAATGTCAATGTCATCTTAGCAACGAGTAAAACATATCAGCTGCCGTATAAGCCCTTTGATATTTAAGTGGTTTTATTTTGCTGTTTTAGTTATTTTCAATGTGTGTTTTGTAAAACTTTTGCTTTTTCTTTGATTGTGTTTTAGTATTTTGTGTTGTTAAACTAAATTTTGACTCCTAATATTTTTATTTTTGGAGTAATAGTTATGGTTGATATTTGTGAAAAGTACAACAAGCGTTCAATTAACTGTTTAGTTTTAGGTCTGATTTCGAGTTTGTATTTTATTTTTGATATAGTCATATCTACAGAAGTTGCAGGGAAGGTACGTTTGTATTGAGTAATATTTTAAATCTTTAATACCGACTTATTTTCTCTTTGATCTCCAATGAAAACAAAAAATAGAATAACATAACCTCTTCCATATCTCTGATTATATAAGAATGCGTCATGCTCTTAACTGTCGAAATTTACATCGAATCACAAACGGAATGTCAGAATCAATTGGAAATTCCTTCCTACGAACAAACCTACTATGAGATTTATCATAATCTAGTCGGCAAATAAGTATTCATGAAACTTTTGGAAGGAAAGAAAATAATCCTTGCCATTTTAGCCAATTTATTGAAAACAATCTTCCTCCACCTGTTATCTACCACACATTACCAGATCTATTACTGCTTTACCACCAATAGGGACCAAGACATACCTTTGTGATATCCAATAAGTAAGACACTGGTCCTGTCAAAAACAATCTTTGAATAACGACTGCAATTTTGCTGGAGACCGGTATTACCCTTAACGTTCGAAATGCTTATACCATTTTTTGCGCGATCGTATTGAAATATTCGAATTTCGAATAAAATAATTTAAATTTCTTCGAAATGAACGAAATGTCAAAAGTGACATTTATACTTCTCAATCAGTTTATAGTATATTACATATCTAGAGTGGTAAGTGGCATATTACGTGCGAGTAGAACAAGTTGCGCACGAGCCGCGTAGCGGCTCGTGCGGTAATTCTACGAGCATGTAATTGCCCTTACCACTCGAGTTGTGTACTATACTTTATCTACGACGAAATTGATTTTTTTTCTTATTAATTTTATGGAAAAAGTGCTTGTATTTTTTGACGGATTTGTAAGTATTTCTTGCAAATGTCATAAAAACTGCCGGATACAACAAATGACCTATAAATTTTAGTTTTAGTATCAGGAATATTAATAATTATTGATTTTCCTGAATCCTCAATATCCTCCATTTTAATGTTTTTTAATTCTTGTCTACGACAAGCACCAGAAATCCCACAAATTAATATTACCTAAAATTTAAAATAGTACAGTACCTACTAGTTTAAAACTAAAAAAATAGTTATATTAATATACTTTTATTCAAATAGAAATTAAAAATATTTTTTGTAAAAAAAAAATAAAAAAATGAAATGCCGCCTGCGGGGTGCGATCCCGGGACCGTGAGACCTCTGGTTTCGAAACCAACGCTTAACCATCTGCGCTGTCAGGCTTCGGTACGAATATTTGCTCTAGCCAAGTACAGTTTCGACTCTTGTAAGTAAAAAAGAATAGTTGAAATACTTTAAATGAATAAATATTCATTATTTTATTATAATTAAATTATTTGTCCAAGGAAAATACTAAAGTAATAAGGAACAACCACTGCCTACAAAAGATATGACTTTTAATTTAGTACTTACTTTCATTAATAGATAAATTTCACTTGCCGCATTGTCCGCCGCTTCCAATATTTCTGGCGGCGTATTTTCAATTTCATCGAAATCTGATGAAGACATACCTGCTAAATAATAATTAAAAATTATTATTTTTATTTTCACACACAACTTGTTGTTCTTACTTTTAATTTTTTCACTGTTTTCTTTTATCTAAAAGTGACGAATTTAATAACTGGGTATTCAGTAGTGACAGACAGCACAAAACACAGTCACAACTACCAACATAAATTTAGTATTATACTAAAATTTCCTAACGGGTGCATGTAATAACATTACAGCACACTCATTACCGCACACTTGCTGTAAAGTTCAACTTACGCTTTTAGTAAGGAGTTAGATAACTAATGCTTTACATATAAGGAGTAGGTAAAAGTATAATTTGCATTTTGGTGAAACTGTTGTTATATTGTTCTGTTCGATTCTGTTCATTAAAAAATATCAATCTTCTTATTTTTTTTGTTTCTTTGAATGAAGTAATATATTATTTAGGACCACTTAAATGTATGTAGGGCTAAGACGTAGTTTACTTACCGATGTCTGAACGGTAAGTAAATCACTTACCGACGTGTTAGACTTAGAAACCAGTAAACAAAACCTACCGACCTGACAACCGATGCTGTAAATCAACAAAAAAGATCGATCGCGCAAAAAATTATTTTATTCGAAATTTATTTCAATACGATCGCGCAAAAAATGGTATAAACATCTCGAACCTTAAGGGTAGTACCGGTCTCCAGCCGACATTGCTGTCGACCGGTAAACAGCCCTTACCGTTCTTAATACTTAATATACTATTAATTGCGATTTTATTTTCCAAAAGTGAATGATCCAAGAATTTTTTTTATGTTCTAACTAGAGCAATGTTTACTGTACCCCGAACCACAATAGATCTTCTTGATTTTAGTGAAAGTGAGCTTAAGCAATTTTGAGTTGTACCTAATAGTGTTATTATTGTTTCAGGTATCATCAATCAACAGGGTATTACGTAATTTAGCCGCACAAAAAGAGCAAACCTCCAATTCTCCCGTATCTAGTGGTAACGACAATGTATATGATAAACTAAGGTTATTAAATGGAAATCAAACAAATTGGAGAACTCCATCCTCGTGGTATTCAAGTGCAAATACAGCGTTTCATCTTCAACCTCTTAGTCCGCCACCTTCTATTCTTGCCGATGATATTGTTACGAAAAAAGGTGAGTACAATACAAATTGTTAATTCAATTACAAATTGATTTTGTTAAATACGCAGTTATGCAATCGTATTATTAAACAGTTGTCGTTGTTATTGTTGTTTATCACATTCTACTTTAAATAGTTATACTTTTTTCAATTATAACTTCACAGACGTTTGTATTTTACCGGAAACTTTGTGTTGAAAAACTGTTAACTATTAAAAACGCGACACCGAAGATTTTGCGTGTTTTAATTCGACAGTTTGTCGAGTTAACCGAAGGACACAGCTTAGAATTTAAATACTCAACACAAAGAACATCTCACACTTTTTATGGATCTCAGCCACCGACAATTTTTTTAAATTTTCGTATGATATTTTGGAAGTCAAAATAAGCATTTTCTTCCATTGCACCGACCTTGTAACCATACAGGGTGATACTAAAACATAGGTCAAATATTCTTAATTTCTTTTATATTATTGCAAAATGTAATTTAACTTTGCCTGATGAAAATCTAGCTAGTGGCAAATCTAGCGAGTGGGAAAAGTGATTTGCGTACAAGTTGTACACAATATATTTTCTACAACCTCATTTATTAATGAGAGAAATACAATAATTTATATGGTATTCAAGTCTAAAGTTTCTAAAAATGATTTTATTTTTAAGGATGGTATTCCAAAGTAAGTTAAGCTTTCAAATTGGTTATTTTTGTTTTTATCAGAAGGAAATACTTGTTCTAGAGTATGTTTTCGTATCTTTTTATTTATGATGATACAAATATTCAGATAATCTTCTTAACGACCAACTTGATATTAACAATTCTCCATTATTAAACCTTTTTACCTAGAAAGATACCTGTAGGATGGTTGTGAATGCGTTTCCAGGTAAACTTGTTAAATACTTTAGTTAATCCCATATTTAGACAAATTCATTTCATTTCCTTGTAAATAGATTATAATTTTATTGTTAAATATCCGTATAATTTAGTATTAAGGCACTGTATAAATAGAAAGTTTCTCATTATACCTCCATTCGTTTGATAAAGCTACTGTGTTAGCGAAACGCGTCACTTTATGTTTAAATACAATGTAGATTTAACAAAATAAAATTGTTTGATTTCATAACTTACTATGGATCTACATCAAGTAAAAGCCTCATCTGTTCAATTTCAGGTATTTCTTACAATTGTATTGCTACTAGCAGATTGACACCTTTTCCTTCGTCATTCCTCTCGTCTGAAGAAATTTTAATTACACTTACAATCAAAACCTGGTCAAATTAATGCAGACGCAACTCGACTGTTTGCGAGCTTCGACAGGAATGATCAGGCGGTCCAGGCACAAATGCTTATTTTATTGAAGCAAAAGCTCTTAAGTATAAGCAAATCATTATTCATATCCACTCGAGTATATGTGTATACTCCGACCTGTTACTCTAAGCTCTTGCTTGGAGCGTTTGTTCAGACTCATGAGTATTTGCTTTCTTTTTATTCATACGGCCCAATAATGAGTTACGATGAACACAAAATAAAGCTCGAGAATAATTTCGAAGGGATGTAAAAGAGTATGAATCGAAAGAAATTCCATCCATGAATAGGTTGCTGCTGATAGTGACGTGTTAAAATTCGTTATTAGCGTATGACCCTGTATTTAATTATAACGGCAACCAAGCGGCATAACTGCACAAAGTAAAAATTAAACGGATATTTAAAAATCAGTGAAAATTGTTTCAGAACAATAGATAATCATCCAGAATATGGTATTTGCACAAAGCATAACTCCGTTTAACTGACCAAATTGAATCAAATTTTAATTAATGCGTTTTGATTTCATTAAAACCGTTTTGTGGCCGCGTGTCAGATTTGAATTGTACAAATTAAATGATAAAAAGCCCATGTACCCGGCGCGGCGTACAGCACACAAAACATACAGTTTCCATTTTCAATTTTAGTTTAGTTTTAGCTTCAGGCCGTTTTGGAGTTTAAAATTTTTAACAAATGTGTCACTTGCAGGAGATTTGATACAGTATAACAAAGACTTGCCCTGTGGGTAAAGCTGCTCTCTCTCTTTCTCTATGTGGTTGGTAATATAAAATGGGGTGAAGATCGCTGTAAACAGCGGTAATATACAAACGCATCCTCGTTCCATCCCTCTGTGTATCTTTTCCGCTCTGATATAACAATCAGTTCCGTGTAATGAATATATTTTACCGATTTGTTTGATCTTTGATTTGAATTTTGTTTCTTTTTTAACATTGACAGATGTCTAATTATCTAATTATGTGTTTTTGTATCTTTTACTTCTCTTGTATTATCGCAATCCAACAAATCAATATCATAAGGTGCTCATTTCAAGAGAGAACTTTTTTACTTGATCAATTTTTTCCGATTCTTTGCTCATTATCATTCAAGTTTTGAAAGATTGTACTTAAAGAACAAGACACTAACAGTCAGTATCAATTTTTTCCGATTCTTTGCTCATTAACGTTTCAAGTTTTGGAATATTTCACTTAAAGAAGAAGACACTAATAGCCAGTATCAATTTTTTCCGATTCTTTGCTCATTAACGTTTAAGTTTTGGAATATTTCACTTAAAGAAGAAGAGACTAACAGCCAGTATCAATTTTTTCCGATTCTTTGCTTATTAACGTTTAAGCTTTGGAATATTTTACTTAAAGAAGAAGACGCACTAACAGCCAGTATCAATTTTCTTCGATTCTTTGCTCATTAACGTTTAAGTTTTGAAATATTTTACTTAAAGAAGAATACACTAACAGCCAGTATCAATTTTTTCCGATTCTTTGCTCATTAACGTTTAAGCTTTGAAAGATTTTACTTAAAGAAGAAGACAGCCAGTTAACAATATTAGGTTAGGAAATCTAACCTAATTTATGGTTGTCAACTGTCAAATTTTAAGAATATATTATTATTTTCAATTACAAAGAATTAAAAATATGAACTATGAAACCAACTAAACTCAAACACGATCTATCATTATAAATCAGCATAACCTCACTATCAAGTACCACGTGTTCTGAACGCTTTGTTTATCGTTTTACCACCAGGCTGTTGTCAAAATAGTTTGTGACGTCACGAGGACATGCCCTATAGCAGCTACATCTGAAGCCAGGCGCCCAAAATTATTCTTTAAGGACGTGATTATTTCGAAGAATTTTTTCGCAGATTTCGTTTGTCCAAGAGGACAGTAGAAAATCTGTCGGAGGAAATTAAGAAACTATTTTCGATCCTACAGTCAAAGCGTGGGGTAGTTTGGTAGTTTCAGCACAGTATAGAAACGAACCAGTAGTATAACTCTTACAAATTTCATTCATAAATTGCCAGAGCTTTTGATGACCTTGAACGGATCGCTTTACGATTCATTTTACCATAGGCGTAGGTGGCATAAGTTTTAAAATGACTATGAAAAATGGGTTTGAAGTTAAAACCAACTTATATTCATGTAATTAATAACAAATGTAAATGTATATACTTTAATTACTACACACCTCACATACTTCCAGAGGGCTTACTTTTTCAACACTGTTAATTTTATTCGTCGTTTTACATTCTATTACATTTTTGTGTTTTTCTATGCTTTGTATAGGAGAGACAATTCCTCTTCCTTTGTAAAGTTTGTTGTACGTTTGTTATTTGCCTCCATTATTCAGTAAATATTTAATATAACAATATTGTCAACAACAACAAACCGCCAAAGCAATAATTTTAGGTTAGATAACTGAATTAAATAGTGTCTAAGGTAGGTATCGAAAAACAAATTTCAGGGCTGCCAACTTAGCTAAATGCTACTTTTATTAAAAGAAGGTGCTACTTTCATTATGAAACGCAATTATTTTAAAGTCATCTTAAAGGATACTTTAAGATAAAGTCCACTTTTACTAAAGGCACTTTAACTATCGAATTATGAAACCGGTCCTTAAGGAAAGATCTTTTCAATTTTTCCTTATGAGTTCGATATGCTTATCTAGCCTACATGACAACAGCCATAAAATATTTGGACAAATTCAAAACAAAGATCTGTCAAAAAACGTAACACTCAATATTAAGCAGTTGAATAATAAAAGCCTTAAGGTTAAGGGGGATTGAGGGGGGGAGGTCAAAAGCCTTGTGACGTTACATGTTTAGTGTTTCCTAACTAGTTGTTTGTTAGAGTTTGTTCAGTTATCCTTTGCCGTTACGTCGTACATTGTCCAGCTTGCTCTCTCATTCATGAAATGGATGAGACGGAATTATGACGTTATTAACCTATTTCTTATCTAAGGTCGACATACATTTTATCTGTTACTTTTGACAGTTCAGTTGTCATATTTTGAAAACAATTTATTCTTAACATATGTCATTGATTGTAATGTTGAGGTTAAGTTTAAAATAACATTCAAGTAATATAAGACATACGTCACCCATTATGACGTAACGGCAAAGGTTGGTTGAACAAACTCTATCTCTGCTAACCAAAATATTCGACGTTAGGTATTCGGATTTTACTCAATAAAAATAAGAAAAAAATGAAAATTACTTTGTTCTTATTTATTATTTTCAAATACATGCATATAATTGAAAAATATGTGACGTCACTCAGGGGCGAGGGGGTTCTAAATACGTAACAACCTGTGACAAGGACATGGGAAGGGGTTAAAAAGTCCTAAAATTCGTGTGACATAATCTATGGATATCCCCCAACTCTTATTTAAATATTATCTCTCTTATATATATTTATATTACCTATACGTATACCAGATACATACAAATTCAAATGTATCGAAGACTCTTTAGAGAGATAAATTTGCACCTCCATAATTGCCATAGGTGTGGTTTTCGACACCCTATCACACCTAATAGTCGATTCGAGAATATTTATACCGGTCTCGCTTAAACACCCTACTAAATATCTCATTTAACAATGGCTTTCAACATACATTTCCATCCAGTCGACACCATCACCCCATTTTAAAACAGATAGACGCATTTAACAATATCAACATACATCTGACATCATTTTTTTAACTGTTCTAACGAACTTTCATGCAGTTTCCATTGACTTTAGATACATTTAAAAAAATGATTAATATATGTATTGGCAAACGATGTAATTGAAGCTGAAGGTATTGAAATACGGCGTGCTTCTTCGTACGAACGGTGATTCGGAGTAATCGTACTCCGAGTCTGTTGAAGGAATGGGATCCAAATACAAACTCAATGAACTAGGCGAGAACAATAGGTATAGTCACCTTACTATGGATTCCAGGACACATTGGAATAGAAGGAAATGAAATAGCAGATGAACTAGCAAAGAGGGGGACTGAAATACCTTTCTGGGGCCTGAAACCTTTTGCTTTTGTAATATTGGAAGAAATAGGTAAAGCCGAGAAAAAGAGAAGATCTGACCATTGGAAAGATCTAGTAGGGCTTATACAATCAAAGACTCTTCTGGGTGACTACAACCTGTTGAGATCAAATGAATGCATAAGTCAAAGTAAAACTGCGCTAAGAGTTTTAACAGGGATCCTGACGGGACATTGTCGCCTGAATGGGCACCTGAAAAAGCTCAAAATAGTGGAGGAAGAAGAATGCAGATTTTGTGAAACGGAAGAAGAAACCTTCATCCACATACTTTCCAACTGCACAGCACCTGGGAGATTACTGGATAGAAGAGGAATATTTACCTAAGTTGAAGCCTGCAGACATCCTAAAATTCTTCTGGGAAATAGGACTAAAGGAACTACTAGTTTCTGAGACTCTCCTCAGAAACTGAGTAGAAGTAAGGGGGCACAATAGATCTTTTAGGTCTCAGTGAATGTCACCCTAAAATACATAAATACCTAATTGTTCTTTATCTTTTGCTTTGTTAATATCGTTCTTCCAATACTATCAAATCGGTGAATATAATATTGGTGTGACTATTCCCATCTTTCGTTCTTGCACACTTTCTAGTCATTATTTTTTACTTTCGTATG
The DNA here is from genome assembly GCA_910591675.1 of Galerucella calmariensis. Lineage (NCBI taxonomy): Eukaryota > Metazoa > Arthropoda > Insecta > Coleoptera > Chrysomelidae > Galerucella > Galerucella calmariensis. Next base: position 456,276 of record CAJUYG010000392.1, on the reverse strand, counting down.
GATGGAAATATCATACAATTTTTAAGAAATCCAAAAATGACAGTGAAACGAAATAAATAAAATTTATTTTGAAATGCAATTAATAGGAATATTCAAAATTTGTTATGTACAAACAATTCGGATTTGTAGAAAGGAACAAAAAGTTGGATGAACCAAAACTAGAAATCGAAAGGGCGAGCCGACGCCGACAGCGGTGGACCAAAGAGCAGATATTAAATTTAAGGAATTTTGCAGTATTCTAACTCGTAAATTGGATAGAAAGGATTAGGGTAATTCCCTTTTAAGTGAATACATTCTTCGAATCATTATCTGTTTTGAGACCTTCCGACGTGCTTGTAATAGTTAACATCGGTTAAATGTTACAATATCACTTTTCATCCTATTGGACAGAGAAATTTGAGAATTATAATCTGTATAAGTACACATTTTTTGGTCAAGAAAAATTTGTATTTGCAACTACAGGACTTTTGAAACAGGGTGGACAACTTAAAGAACTATACAAGCGAGCGATCGCGCAGGTATAGACTCTCCCAACTAAATTACTATCAAAGATTACAGAATAAAATATAAGATATTTCACTCTAGGGCGGTTTGATTCAAGTTGCTGTCCCAAACGAACACCGCTCTCATGAATTATGTTTACGATTCGCTTTTGTTGTCAATAACGAGACCGGTAGATACCAGAACAGTTCGAAGAGCTTATTTTATTTTAAGCTATACAGAGAAAATTAGAGAAATATATATTTAAATTAATAGGATTCTTTATCACAAAGGTTTATTGTTAAATGTTAATTATTTCGAAAAATATTCGGGGTATGAATTTGAAAAGGTAGGTAAAAAATAAACTTGAATTTTTAAAATGAATCAATTCACAGTTTTTATCCAGCATCTTGGTAATTTTGTGATACTTATTGATAATCTATCAGATATTTATCACAAATTAAATTAAATATACTCATTAGCCACCAGAATAATAGGGCCACTAAATCTTAAATTTTGATCTTCAAATAACGCGTATTTTTTGGATTGACAAGCTTAAAACAGTAAAAAGAGAAGCAGCTGCAGGACTTTATTAAAAAATTTTATACATGTTGTAAAATACTAAGTTTGGAGTTTGGTTTATGTGTTAAATTTGATCTATTGTCTTTCAAATCTTTCAATATACATTTGACTAAAATATAATTATACGGACTATGGAGTAGAGACTTGCATAATATTTGAAAGGAAATTGATTACATGGATGATGAAAAGAAAATTTAGTAAATTCGTTCAAAAGGAACTGACCAATTCCCCTTTGGTTAGGCTCTTAATCCTTAAGTACTAACACACTTAAACACACTGCCTCAGAGACAGTCAGTATCGAAAGGTTGAGTATAAAATATCTTCCCACTCTCGCGCTCCAAACGTTGGCCAGTAACGTAATTTCAGTACACATCAGCTAAGATTTCCAAAAAAATGCGAACAAGCCCAACCTTATGCTTTATATTTTGCTCATTAGTCTGTTAATTTTTTGTGTTTTCTTGCTTAATGTACTTGTTTATATAATATCCTTATTATAAAAATAAATCCGTAATTTTGTATTAGCAAATATTCAAAAAAAATTAGTGTTTAAGCTTTGCTCTTAAAGAGAAAAATATTAATATGAGTTTTTGCTCATTTCAACAATTAATTAATAAATTTAAAAAATCTATACAACATAAATATAAAACACGAGCAGCCAATTATAAACACCGTTCTAAAATAACAGCGCTCGACGGGCGACGTCCCGTATAATATGCCAAATTAAATGCAAGTAAGGACGTAGCGACGTACTGTACCATCCAAGTCACCAGACAGTCACCAGCGGCATTGGTGCTTTACGCGATAAATTCAAACGAGTGAAACGTCTTACATTTTTATTCTGTAATCTTTGTTACTATTGGATTACGATAAGCCCCTTTTCGGTTAGTATCGTACAAAAATTATTCAGACAATGCCAAACGCCAACATAATTGGAGGACAACTAGTGATACGCCTCTGTACAGATATTTATATGTCTTGCGAGAGCTGTAGTGGGGGGTAACATATAAAATGAGTTTGTGCGCATGGGGGCGGGATTGCCATCACGTTTGGTGCCTGCAGTATGTATTGTAAACTTGCAATGATAATTTTGAAAAAGTCGGCATTCCAATTATTTTCTACCAACGCATCCCCAAATCGACAAGCTTAACTTCGTCGAGTTCACATCCTATTATTTATTTTCACTATTTTTACACTTTTTTACTAAATATGAGTACATTGATCATCAACTTTAAGCTAGAAATGACTAGGTACCTATAAGAGAGACTTAAGTACAGTCAAAGTCAAATGAAACGCACAAGACAAACACCAAAATTCTAAAAATTCATTTAGTTTCAATGATTTATGGTAAGCCTTCGCTAAAATGTATTAGAAATACTTCAATTAAGACCTAAAAAACGTAGATCTGTTTGATGGGGCAAGCAGATGTTTAAATAATGCAGTCCCAACCTAATCTAGTTGTGCGTTTCATTTGACTTTGACTTACTTGCAACAACTTTATGCCGAGTTTGTAGCTTTACATTTATAATTTAAAATGCAATATAATTCAAAGGTAAGATTGTGCCGAGTTTGATGCCGCCCCCGAATCGGACCTAAATTAGGGTCATCCTAATCTACAAACAATAGATAGAGTAGTTTGCTAAATGAAAGTGACGTGACTGCTGCGTTACCACATGTAGTTGATTAGGATAATAAGTAATAATAAATCAGACAATTGAAATTTATTATCCTAATATTAAGTAGATAAAAACGTATATGAAATAAGAAAAATACAATACTACTTAATTTTAAAATTTTATTCATCATGTTCGATAAACTATTTATCAGCTTCCTACGTTCTTTCTTCTATCTCAATCACACATTTGATGACTTCCTCCTATCTATCTCCAATATCTTCTTTATCTTCCCTCTGATATATATTGGTCTTTACATTTCTGTAGGAATGATTAGCGCTCCATCTTGGAATTCTTGGATTCCTTTATTGCTGTGAATCACTACGCCTTGTTATCTGAGATCTCTTTTTCTTCATAGTTTTTTTTTGTTTTTTTGCCTTGTCCACAATTTCTTTCCACTCCTTCCTGTCCTGGCACAGTTTATTCCAGTTTCTAATATCAAGAGTTTTAAAGTCCTCGATTATTTCATTCCTCCATTTTTCTTTTGGCCTTCCCCTTGGTCTTGTTGTTTGTGGTGTCCATGCAGTGATTTTTCTTATTAGCTCCTCTGGTTGTCTGCGGTGAATGTGTCCCCTCTACCGTAGTCTTTTGGCTTCAACTACATTAACTATATCTTCTCCTAGAATATCTTCAATCTCATCCTGTACTGGATCGTTGTCTATTATTTTGGGCCCGTTAATTCTTCGTATGATTTTCCTTTCGAATATTTTTAGTTTTTCTATGTCCTTGGCTGTAAGGCACATGGCTTCCACTGCATATGTTACAATCCCTCTGATATATTCATTATTATTTTCATTATTTCCCCGGGAAAATAAAACCACAATCTTTGGTTATATTTCTAGTTTAACATTTCGGTAGAGCGTTCCAGCTACCTAGAATAGATACGTTTTTTAAAGATTTTTGTTCGGCAATTTTTTTGTGAAACATTCTGTTACGTCATATTTTGTTGCTTCTGTATCTGTAGAGTAGGGAGGCTCACAGCGCTTAGGCCACATGTGACCCATTGTACATTCTCCCGAGGAGTTGTCCTCCTAGGTCATCGTCCATCCTGTCCTTCCCAGGAAGGTGGAAAGGTCACTAGGAGACATCTCCTTTATATCGGCAGGTGTAGGCCAAGACTCAAAGAACACACACTCTCTTATTGACGATAACTCCGGACACCCGCATAAGACATGCCTGACAGTTTCATCTTCCTGTTCACACATCCTGCATAGAGGTGTGTCCACTAGCCCCATAGTATGGAGGTGTTTCCTTAGTTGACAGAGGCCAGTCAGAAATCCTACTGTTGAACGTAGGTTTTTCCTGGTCATCGCCAAATATTTCTATGGCGCCAGCTTCCCACGGTCGCCCAGGGTGATCCTGGCAAGACTGCATCCTTTGATTCCATCCCATCTCTTAAGGGATTGAGCATGGGTGTAGCGTTTGGCTAGTTCCGCAATTGTCGAAGTCGTTAGGCCGTAGGTGTCACTGGGTCCTCAAATTTTTAATCCAGCCGCTTCCCTGGCTAAAGAATCGGCAATGCGAATACCTTTACTCCTGTCGTGCCCTTTAACCCACCTCAGGATAACATTGTTAGCTTGTTGCTTAAACGACCACCCCTTTTTTGGTCGTCTCGCTTATTCTGGTAGTGAACATTCTACATCCGTATGCGCTTCACCTAACCTTCTTAACCGGCTTAGAGCAAAACTGACATAGGTATTAAGGAGATTTTTTGAAGCCATTAGATAACCATGAGCAAAGTGTTCCTATAAATATTATATATTTTCTATTTTTGACTGTGAATAAGTAGTATAGGGTTAATATCTGGATGCATTTCATCATTTTGCCTTAACAAGAGGTAATGTTACATTAAGTAGGATTTTTTCAAATATTGTTGGTATTATTGTAGCTAGCTCTGGTTAGCTCTTAACTCTTAGCTCTTTCATCATTCCATGGCGCTGTAGAGGATATTTTATCACGAGTTGTTTGAGAATTAAAATCTAGCAAAGTTCAATTGAAATTTTATTTATTTTCTAAGGATACAATAAATTATTAAACAGTTTCAATAATTACTGATAGATCTGAACAAATGATGAGCTGTACGGTGTTAAAATAGAAGATTGTGATACATATCCAGCAAGTACAGGTACTGATTGGAATTGAACAGGCTGAACTTGCTCTACTTGAACCGGTAGAGCTTCATCGACTTCTACATCTTGAGGGAATTCTTCCAATCGAGCTGGTCGTACATTTCTTCTTGTTTCAGCTGGTGCAGCTCTTAAAGGAGAAGCCAAAAGCAATTTTTGTGATGTTTGAGGTAGAATAAAGAAAAATTGATTTGGTTGTTGGGCTGTGGATTTTTCTGATTTTTCAGATTGTAGTTTTGCAGACGCTGCTATGTTTTCAGCCTGAAAAAGTAATTGAATGGCATAAAATATTTTTAGAGCCGTACAAAATGAAGCAGTGATGGTATTCTGTAGCTTTACTTGATAATTTCTGTAAAATCTTGATTGTAGATAATTTCTCCGTGGGAGGTGAGGATGAGTGTGTTTAAGAGTTAAGCAAAAAAAAATTGTACAAATAAACTAAAAACTAAATGGATTAAATTTGTTGAAAGCAGTCCTTTCAACAAATTTACTTCATGATTTCGTGGATATATACCAAAGCTGATAAAGAAAGTGAAAAAAATATTGAAAGTTTAAAATAATTAGTGGTAAAAGACATAAGAATTGCTGAACTTTCCACACAGGAAGGATGCTTGAAAGGAAGTGAGGATCCTAGACATTTAATTCTGATCTTACTAGGCCGAAAGACATGAATGTCGAATGTAGATAAAGAAAGTGAAAGAAATATTGAAAGTTTGAAATAATTAGTGGGAAAAGATATAAGAATTGCAGAACTTCCACACAGGAATGATGCTTAGGAGGAAGTAAGAATCCTAGAGATTTAATTCTGATCTTACTAGGCCGAAAGTCATAAATGTCGATTGTAGATGAAGAAAGTGTTAGAAATACCTATTGAAAGTTCAAAATAATTTGTGGGAAAAGATATAAGAATTGCAGAACTTCCACACAGAAATGATGCTTAGGAGGGAGTAAGGATCTTAGAGATTTAATTCTGATCTTACTAGGCCGAAAGACATGAATGTCGATTTTAGATAAAGAAGGTGAAAGAAATATTGAAAGTTTAAAATAATTTGTGTGAAAATATATGAGAATTGCTGAGCTTCCCACACAGGAATATTGCTTAAGAGGAAGTAAGGATCCTAGAGGTTTAATTCTGATCTTACTAGTCCGAAAGACATAAATGTCGATGGTAGATAAAGAAAGTGGAAGAAATTTTGAAAGTTTAAAATAATTTGTGGAAAAATATATAAGAATTGCTAAGCATCCCACACAGGAATGATGCTTAAGAGGAAGTAAGGATCCTAGAGGTTTAATTCTGATTTTACTGGACCGAAAGACATAGATGTAGGTTTTAGATAAAGAAAGTGAAAGAAATACTGGATGTTTAAAATAGTTTTTAGGAAAAGTTCTAAGATTTGCTGAATGTCACACATAGAATAGTATATTAAAGTATAAGTGGATATTAAGGTCTTTAAAACACGCGCGACTCAGGCTTCGCCGTCGTGCTCGAAATACAGCAAAAGAGTTATCCACGAATACTTTACGCTATTTTTTTTATTGGTGCACTTTGAAATTATAAATACTGGTCTATAACTACTACAACAACAAGAAATGGAAATCATAGATGGAAATAAGAACTAAATGTCAAATGGTTGAATTCGTGATGTATATGATGTATACCTTGCGTTGTCATGGAAATGAGAAAAACATAAACTATGATGAAAGTTCAATCTTATTAATTCTGTGAATGTCAATAGTATTAATTTAAATACCATTTCCTAAGATTTGAAAAATCGAAATATTAACATTTCAAACAATACCAACGGCACTTATCATTTTAATTTATAAATTTGACATTGTTAAATATTGTTCGAATGAAAGTTTTGACGTTACAAACTACTCCTGTTAGATCAATAATAAAAAAATTGTCATTTAGACATTTAGACTTCGTTTCTCGAGTTGTTGATGTTGCCACGGTAACTTTAAAACAGGCGCGTTTTATAAAGTTCGATTTAAACACGCTGAGGCGTGCTTTAAATAGGTAAAATCGTTCACCAATAAAAAAATAATGATTAAGTAAAAGTAAGGATCCTAGAGATTTAATTCTGACCTTACTACGCTGAACAGAATTTACAAATTAAGCTCAAAAGCATTTGTTATGTTTGATTTAATTTTATTGTCATTTGAAGGTCCATAATCATTTCCTTACTGTTAAAAATTCCTAGAAATAACAACTGTTGAACAAGTTTTAATTATAGTAGAGTATTATTTTCGCTCGTACGAAATTTTTTGTCACTTACAAAGGAATTTTTTTCGTGCATATTTTGAACACATAAATTATAATATTTTTTTCATATTCGATAGTGTCTATTTTGGCGCACCTTGTTTATGCTGTACATTCCTAGAACCGACTAAATATCCCCATTACCGTCGGGAAGCGAAATCGTTAATGATTTGCATGAAGCAGAGAGTATGGAGCCTAAACACAGACAAGAAAGCGGCGTTAAGGAACAAGAAGCCAAAATCAATCAAAATCTTATTTAATGCATGTATTCAGAGAAAGAGAGGGGTGGGAAGCTAGACGAAATTATAGAGAAAGGGGAGTCAAATCCGGAGGTGCTTCTAATAAATAACCTAGCAACAGACCTACATTAAATGAAAAAATAATTAATAAAATACCGAGAGTACGTTGGTATTTAAAACTGGTGAATGGCGTGAGTTAATTTTGGTGTAAAGGGTTGATTCTACAAGGGTTTTAACTAGTTCACGAGGATCGTTTGTTGATGATAGATTTTAGATTACAAGGCAGTCTATTAACAGCACTACGACCTATAAGCTTTCGTCTAAGAGATCTAGAAATCAATCCTGTTATCCCTTTTGGAGATAGGTATGTTGCCCAATCAGGCCTTAAGTAGATTTGTTCAAGGTATCTCAAATACCATGAACCACTTGGAACCTTAGCTGATAGTCACTCTTACAAATACCGCTAACATAATTCACCTGCACCTGGGTCAAACGAGTTTTTTGGTTGGAAAATATGGTTAGGAAAAATATGTTTGGCTCGAGTAAATGCAAAAACTGAGGCTTATTATGATTAATAATAAGTAATTTCGAAAAAAAATTGCTTTGTTGGTTAGTTCAAAGACTGTGATGTAATTTGAAATTATTTCCGAGATGTTTTTCAATTGATATCATTGTTATTCATAATAACTATTTATTTTTGTGATGAATCCATATCATGTCAGTCAGTCAAGGCAATCTCGAGCCAAGAAAAGACGTCAAGGCTAGTAAAGTATTGCATGGAAGAACTGACAACGTTAGCCAAACGGAATATCGTCAGGTTGACCAAGTCTTCAGGACATCGAGAGCCATCAAAAAGCTGATGAGAGGACATAGCCTGAACCAAAATTTACAGCAGATCTGATGGCCAAAGATAGGAAAACTGTCAAAGCTGTAGTGGGTCTTTTAACGGGGCATTGTAAGCTCAATAGGCATTTAAAGCTGATGGGATTGACAAACGAAGATATGTGCAAGTTTTGTCACCTAGAAGAAGAAACGGCAGAACACATTATATGTCAGTGCGACAGCCTGGCAAATGTGTGGTTTTTATGCATTAAGCGAAGCAGAGAGCTATATGAAAGGTTCAGTCTCCACACTAATATATTTTTTTAAAATAGTCAAGCTGGAGAATGTAATCTAGATTTTAGAGGTTCACAATAGATCTGAAAAGGTCGCAGTGGAATAGGCCAAAAGCCACCTCATAAAATATAATCTAATCTAGCCTGAACCAGGACAAATTCTTAGTCCAGCATCAACCTAGGATCGGTAAAAAGCTGGATCAAATAAAGATCCCAAGACAACTACGTGAGGAAATATTCCCACGCCCGAAACGTACAAATGAACTGCCAAAACCTGTGCAAAAATCAGCTAAGAATTAAAACTATTTGACTCAGCTATATAGCTATATAGCCAGCTTCCAGCTAAGAAGATGTACAAAACTGAAAACGGTGCAGAGGACAAATATGCTGGACTCGATGGTAAAAACATGAGCAAAAATTTTGGCTCTAGTGTTACCAGAGCGATATTTTACTTACTTCAGGTTCAATGGTAGTTGTTGGTTCTGTAACGCTTTCAGTAGTGGTAGGCTCTACGTCCGATTCATTCTTTGGAGGTCCATAAATTGTTTGTGGTGCGCCATAAGCTGTAACCAAATTTTTTTTATATTCAAATCATTTGCAGTGTGATATATGTAGATGTTATTCTTTACCTTGCAAGTTGTTTCTGTTTGGGTATTCCAAAAGAGGACCATTTGGCTTCCAACCGCTTGATTCGTATGGAGCATTATCCAAAGATGTCTGTCTAGGAGATGGCCGTTGAGGTTCTGCTGATACTATAGCGACTGCTACAATAATAACGGCTAAGAAGGACTGAAAAACAAAATGGTTGTATATAGATTTGAGTGTTGACAAATATGTTTGCAATCGAAAAATGGGCTGAAGATACATTATTTCATTAATAGATATTTACGAAGTGTCGTAAAGATTCATATTACGAAATGAGTTAGTCAATATTCCTGAAATTAATGATATTAGAATTAGTGATGAGCAAAATTGGTCTTGGTCTTGCTGTCTTGGTCTTGGTCTTGCGAAAAAGCAAGTCCAAGACCGAGACCAAAACCATTCTTCGACTCGCAAGACTAAGACCAAGATAGAATGAACAAAAACAAGACTAATACCAAGACCGACTATGCAAGACCAAGACCAAATACGCAGGACTCAACCAAAAATTCTTTTTCACACACACACACTTTTTTTAAATCAAAGATAGTAAATTTAGGTTTAAAAATGTTTGTTGCATAAAAATAAAATGTTTACAAAATGTTTTGAAAGATGTTCGTTAAGAAATTATGGCAACACCAAGACTAAAACCAAGAACAAACAAAATACAGCAAGACCAAGACCGAAACCAGACAAATTTGAGCAAGACCAAGACCAAGACCGAGACTGTTCGAGTCTTGGTCTTGCTTTGCTCATCACTAGCTCTTTGTTGATTTATTTTGCGAACTGTCAATTTTGACGCGTTCACTTCAGTTTGGTAAAATTGTATCGACATGAGTTCCGACTATGAAAGTGTGGATTGTGATATAGAACTTCATGCAAATAACGCAATGCAAACCCTAGTACCCGCTAAATCCCGCAATAGATACAAAATAAGCGATTCGAAGACTGGTGCAGTTCAAAAAAAGTCCGTTCATTCCATTAATTTCACTTTACCGCACTAGTGCGGTAAAGTATCTCATTACGAAACTCATATCAGTATGGTAATGTTTGATATTACATATTGGTAGTTTTTAAATGTTATTATTATTCAACAAATTTATCTGGTCACTTTAACAACAGATGGGCTAAGAGAGCATTATTTTTATATAAAACAAATGTAGCCCAAAAATATATTTTGCCTCCTTGGCTTTGGAAAGGTACTCCACAAATTTTGACGGATAGTTCAGTATTTTAAGATTTTGGTCACATCCCCATGAACCCCCTATAAAATTAACCACGAGCCGGCACTGGTGTTGGTTTTATTTGATCTCTTCATTACCAAATCATTATCCAAAAATGTTTTCCATATTCCTACTACATAAACTAATATGACCAATGGATTTATTTAAGAGTTAATTGGAAATTTCTTCCTTACAATTAAATCATATCATTTTCCAGTGCACAGTTTTTGTAATTTTCAAAAATTTTGATGGAAAAATATAGAAAATAATTAACTTACATTCATATTGATTGTAATCACTTTGTTGTTGTTGCTTATCACTTAATCGAATGATACTTACTAAAGTTAAACTGAGAATTTATATATAAAAAATGGTGAACTCAGAGCCTTGACTGTTTGTTTAAATTGGAATAGGGAGCTTGGTCTAGAATAATTAAATGATAGTAATACCAATACATTGATTTGAAGGCGACATTGACCCGATACGTGAGAGCTTTATTTAATAAATATATTATTTTGAAGAGGTTATGATATTCTTAATTTTTACACGTATTTGATTAAATTGTGAAGGTTGGTAGATATAAATAAAAATAAGAGGTAGGTACTGAGATGAAAAACCATTACAGAATTTTCTATTTTTCATTTTTCCCATGATTTCTAATGAATAAACTTTTTAAAGAATGAGAATATTTCAATTATTCAATCTTAGTAATGTACAAAAATTGAAAACTGTGTTATCAATTGATTTTTGTTTATTATCACTTGTCAAGTTACTTTTGTTACCAAATAAAATCTGTAGCTATGTAACAAATTGCACAGAAACAGAAATATAGCATATATAACTCAATCGGATGCACAAATTACAAGAATTGCATGATCGGAAGTATACTAGTTTACATGTCATATTTTAAATTCTGTAGGTTCCTTCCAAAAAATAACAAAAAGAATAATGTCTAATGTTATCTAAAGGTATTTATAAAAGAATATTGAATATATATTTTTTAAATCTGATGATTTCAAGAAATTCTGTGTGTGACAACATTTGTATCATTTTCTAAAGCAACTAAGATGCTCACTATAAGTCAATTTTAAATTTATTTGCGTTTTACCAACTGTTTAAAATGGAAAATTTGATTTTTGTAACTAGGTAGTTCTTTTTTGCGTTTGTTAAATAATTTAATGATATTCTTTGAATATTATCACTCACCGCTTACGCCGATTTATTCGAACAAGTATAGTTTATTTCAACATCTAAGAAACTGACCTGACCTGAGATGAGATAATGGCATTCAATAAAGCCATGAAAGTATTAGCCGTGACTTGGTCTTATCTATAACACTTCTGGGTCATTCTTAATATGAATATTTATTATTTTTAAACTCTTATCAGGTATAGTGGGGCTCTGCACGGTAAATCCGAAAAGTTTTAAGGTTTTATTGCATTCTAAACCTAAGTCAAGTCAAGTCAGTTTCATAGATCGGGAAAAGAACTATACACTACGTCTACCTTTATACAATATGTCTCAGTAAGTTGGAACCATATGGGAAACTTTTTTATTATTAATTTTAGGAAAAAAATGTATTCTTCATAAAAAGTTCTGCATGTCTTAAAATCTAAAACACAATCAACAGATATCAATTTTTTTCAGTCGTTTACGAGGTATGTCAAAAAATATGAATTTTACTCAAGAGTAAAGTACCTTTAAATTTGACAATATCGAAAAATGTTATTAAAAAAAGTTTATCACTACCAAAAACTATGTTCAAATATGCAATCACATGTTTTTATTGGGATGCCTATGATTAAAAATAATTGCGGCTTCTCTATGGGTTTTATAATTTTCTCCCACAATCAAAACGATTTCTATTTTTTCTTCACTACTTAACAGAGCCGCCATTTCTTGTATTTTATAAAAACTAACTAGCGATTTGACGTTTGCCGTCAGTGCATCCTAGATTAAAAATCGTTATGTACGCAAATTGCTAATATACAGAATTATCATTGCTAATACAGAGAAGTGAGTAAAAATAACAGAAATTATTTGGATAATATTAGATATCTGACAATAGCTTTCAATTATAATCAACTTTTTATAATGGCAATTGTCAATATTCTGAAAAATAAAGGTACTTTACTCTTGAGTGAAATTCATATTTTTTGACATACCTCGTACACGACAGAAAAAAATTGATATCTGTTGATTGTATTTCAGATTTTAGAACATGCAGAACTTTTTATGAAGAATAAATTTTTTTCCTAAAATTAATAATAAAAAAGTTTCCCATATGGTTCCAACTTACTGAGACATATTGTATATGTACTTCCAGGTATATGGTTAGGCTTGAAACAAATACAGTTGCATTGAGTTATTTAATATTTAAATCTGCGTTGTTGTGTATAAATAAAATTGAGACTATGGGCGATAACACATTAACCAAAATAAAGGTTTTTTTTCAAAATTAAACACATCAATCATCATCCTGGGTCAAGTACAGCAATAATTTGACGCAACTGGAGTCATTTGTGGCCATCAGAGTTTTTGCAAAATAATTCTAAGAGCCCATCCAACATATTACATGTAGGTATACATATAGCAGAGAACAGTGTGCTTTAATCTTTTCCTCCATTATATAATAGTAGTTTGTACAACTAGTGCGCAAGGCGAGTGCCGCAAATCTAGCTAGTGATTTGCGTACAAGTTGTACACAATATTTTTTCTACAACCATATTTATTAATGAAAGAAATACAATAATTTCCATAGTTATTTTATTTAAACTTTGAACAGATAGAGCTTAAAATCTGAAAATAAATAAAAAAATCAGTTAAATGTATAATTAATTGTAAAATTTGTACAATTTTGTATTAAAACCTCAGGTAACAAATTTTCGGTTGCAGTTCGGGCCTTTTCGATAATAACTTTTCAATGTCCGGATTGGACAACTCAAAAGATAAATTATTTTGATCTTGGTTCATAATTCCTGAAATTGTTTTTATAATTAATTACTTACTTAAAATAAAAAATGAAATGAATAGTTCACTTACTCTTGGTTTAAATTTAAAAATTGTATACAAATAAGAAATTCACTATTAGGTTGAATTGTCAAAAAAAGTTGACATGTCATAGGTAGCTTTGTTTGACATTTCGGTGCGGAAAAGTGCCATAGCGTTTACTTTTCGCATTACTTTTCCAACGGTTATCAAAAGTATTAAGAAAAGGTTTGCTTTGATTATAAAAATTTGCGTAGAAAAGAGTGTTTTGCATAGTGGTTGTAGGGAAATATATTTTTTCTTTGAAAGCAGATCTTACCTAGTTGTAGATACTGTTCAATATATACGTAAGATTAATATGTCAAATTAAGCTATGTATATTGAATCATTTAAAAATTATTACAGGAGCATAAAATACCACATCTATGTAGATAAGACTGCAACGTTTAGTCTCTGTAATATGGGTGGAACTGAAACTTTGATTCATTTGTAACTAGAAGGTCCACTATATAATAGAAAATTATGTTTTTGAATTTAAAAATACTCAATGAATTGATTGCTATTCTGAATTATAACACTTATGGAACGTAAGCGACTCTGAGCAAAACAAATTATACAAATTTGGGCGATACCAAGTTTCACCGTATATACCTGCAAAATTTCTAAGTAGTCATTAGGGCAATCCCTAGTAGGACCCTATTGTAATGTTTCTTGGAAATTATCAAGTTGTTTTAACTAACCGAATTTAGATTCATATTACCTTTATATATCAGATCGGGTATAAAATTAAATAGTAAATAAATTCCTTAGATGAACGGTGACGCTTATGGTTTACTACCTGACTAGCATCTGTGACCTTTTCGTGTGCTGTCAAACAATAAGAAACAGACTATAGTATATTATATACACCAAGGTGGTGGAGACCAAGGTTTATGATGTCTTCAACCCCATAGTGTACCTATATACAATTTTTTCCACTACTAGCCAAATTTAAGACAAACATTAAAAATAATTCATAAACGCACCACGAGGAGCGCTTACCCCGTCTTCTGATTGACAAGTACACTGTCAGTTTTCGATTTATTATGAACGTACTCGATATATGTCATCAGTCATTTTTGGTTGAGCGCGAATTTTAAACTAATGGCATTTTTATTCAAATAATTTTATCTTGATATGTGATTTCAAGCAGCAAATATGTTAAAGACAATCTCCTTTTTATTGCACTATTACCATCCCTGAATTCTCAAAATACTTGAATTAGTCCATTATTGACCTAGGTTGATAATAGAAAATTATTAACTACTTATAGAGAAATTCAACATCTCAGTTGGCTAGAAGAAGCAATAATTGTCAACTTCACAGCTATAGTAGTGGAAACATTATTTTGCTAGGCACTTGGCAGACAAACGTCGTCAATTACATACTTAATATATTAAAAGTGAGAGCCTTTGCGATAGATGAATATCTATGTACGTAAAAGGAATCGTACTTTAAATACAACAAAATTCATAATAATAATTTAAAAATGCAGTTCTACAACACGAACAAAAATCGTAATAAAGACTTTTCAAAAAGTACTTATCCGCTTAGTAGGTAAGTATCAATTGAAATAATTCAGTACTTGATTCTTTTAACTGAAAAATGACCCAGTTAATAGAGTCATATATATACTAAAAAGCTCGTTTGAATCACCATGTGCAGTCGTCACGCACATTCAACGGCGAATAAACGCGCGATTATAAAAATGTTGATATATCAATGTACACTTCTGATTGTAAGTGGCACTAGGGCGGACCGTAGAGAACGGAAACACCCTTCTTCGAAATATATCGTATAATTTAGATCCTAAGTATCGGTTATGCTTTATGAAATATGGAGGGTTACAGTCCTCTTAATATAATAATAGATTATATTTCTCTCTATAAAATTAGTTTTGTTGTTTAGTCAAGTGTGAATTGTTCACTAATAAAGCGGGACTAAACGGCTACGGTAAAAGGGACAATATAACAAATAGGTTCGGTTGACATTTGGATTTTTGTTGTTCTCTTTTATGTTCAGCTTGACTTGTGCCATTTGTTGGGCCCAGCTGAATTGTGTGACTATTTTTTTCTCTGAATACTTTGCTTAGTTTTGGTTATGGAACAGACTTTTCTATTATTTATTATTCCAGAGACTTTGCTTTTGAAAATATTTTTCCATGCTCACCAATGATCTATCATGATAAATTATTATTTTCATCATACGTCAGTACCTAAATCTGTCATTTTTCGAGTGTGTAGGCGACCGTAAAGTTTCATTTTCCTCCGCCGGAGCTTTAGTTTTCACTTTCCCGCCAGCGGAGGGAAAAGTGTTATCATAGCAGCATAGATAGAAAACAAGCGGCAACAACTCAAGATTTATTGAGCTAAAAACAAAACTAACACTTTTATTTATCATTCAAATGAACATTAAATGTACAATGAAATTGATAATTAAACCTCGCAATACCGTTGTAGCATCTTGTTGTGAATTTAAAGTAGCGCTTACAACTGTTGATGTTTTGACAGTGTCCACTGACAGCTTTATGTTACATTATAACTTATAGCAACAACCTGTGCCTACTCACCACCTTGCGAACCCAATTAAGTTTAAAAATTATTACCATCAAAAAGAGACGTTTTTGCATTAATTTGTTGACATTTGAAGAAAAAACAGCATATTTTATTTGGGGAAAAAGTTACTTTTCATGACTTGCTCTCTATTACCAGCCTCACTCAAACACGAGCGCGTCATGAAAAGTATCAATTTTCCTCCATATAAAATAATATAATATTATTATGGAAAATATTGTAAATAGTGAGGAGACCTAAACTTAATGTGGGCAAAATACCTTGGTACATTTCGCGAGGCCCTCTGCATGATGGTGCGAGAAGATTATTGAATCACATTTCGTGTAAAATATCTTGAAGCTCAGAATTAATTCTAATGTGTTTATTATAAGAAAAACCTTGTGGCTTGTACTTTTGTATTTTCCATACTTTTTCAAATTTATTATCGGCTGTGCTGTGCGAAGCGCAAGAGCCTTTACACCGCGAGGCCGTGGGAGGAAGGTACGTCAACTTCGTTCTCCAGAATGGGGGGGACAAAATGTATTAAAATAACAACTAAATTGATCAAACTATGCAGTATGGAACAGCCAAACGAATAAATGAGGTGAGCAACTTGCGAAACATGCTTGGGCATAACGATTTGTGTTACAGTGGCCGATACCAACTTTCTTATTTCAAATGCAACTACCTGAATATTATTAATTTTTTGGACTCTTCAGATTATTCTAGACATAATGCATATGTACAATACAATACCTATCTTCAACTGCTTCGAAAATATTGAGTCTTTTCAGATTTATTACAAAAATTAACATTAAAAATAAGAAAATAAGGTATTTTATTTCACAAATTCGTTGCTTTACACTCAATACTTGGATATTATGCTTTAGAGCGCTTTCAGACGAGACATTTTGTGGCCGGCCACTATAGAATCAATATTCAAGACACCAAATGTGTCCCGTAATAAAGAACCTTTCATACGAGACACTAATCGTATACACGTGTATCTGATTCAATTCAACACGAATATTTTTTTAAATATTCATTGGTCATTTGGAAACACTTGGAAACGCGTGTCCAGTTTGAACGTAGAAATTGAGGATCATATATATTACGAGTGGCCCGTACACAGACACAGTGTCTGGACACTAGAGGGGGTGAGACACTTCGAGTGAGTGGCCGGGCACGTATTCCTTATCTGTGTCTCGTGTGAATGCCTCTATTTATATTAGAGCGCTTTCAGACGAGACACTTGTGGAGTGTCTGAAAAGAATCGGGCGGCTAAAAATACATTATTCCTTATCTGTGTCTCGTGTGAATTCGTCTATTTATAATAATGGTTTTCTAGCCGCGCGATTCTTTTCAGACACTAGAAGCCGGCCACAAGGTGTCTCGTCTGAAAGCGCTCTTAATGTATTTTTAGCCGCGCGATTCTTTTCAGACACTAGTGGCCGGCCACAAAGTGTCTCTTCTGAAAGCGCTCTTAGTTTCAATAAAACCTACATAATTCTGGTCGAAGAGCAGCCCCAGTGTTTAATGTTAGCCACACATCAATTTTTCAAATATTAAAAGAAAGTAAAATGCATCCCTATAAAATGATGCCAATTTAGGAGCTCATGGAAGACGATTTCACTAGGAGAACAAATGATGGCAATGTAACTTAAAAGTATGATCCAATTAGACACACTGTATAATCTCTAGTAACTTCAATGGAACAGGAAACTGAAATGGATATTTAATCCTATATGCTTTGATTACTGTCCAAATATGAAAATTTTTTACTACCTAATCTCACTTATTTGCTCTTTTCAAAACGTTTAATATCTACAGACAGTTATATATGCCGCCTTAAATTCGTTGTAATTTCAGATGTATATTAATTTTAGTCAATCTTCAAATGAAAAATAAAGTAGGTAGAGGTACGTCACATTATGACAAAAATGCTGGGAAACTGTTTGATATATTAAAAACCGGCATTCAAATTTCTAACAAAGTAAAATATTACCTTCTTAGGGTGGGTATTCCTAAAACTATTTTGATATATAACTAAAAATTAACTTGTAGAATGACGTCACATGTTATAGTTAACTTCAAAATGGCGGAGTGGAAGAGGTATCGATTAAAGTTAACTTTATGTAAAAACCAGGTTTCCGTGATCTGATAGTTGCTTTGTTCCGTCGGTTCTGTCAACAATTTGGCATTTATAACCTCAATTAATTATATTGTGGATAGTTTGATTGCTTTTACTTTGTTTTCTTTGAATTTTGCAATGTTACCAAACGATATCCAAGATATTTTTGAGCTTTTGACCGACGATGAAGAAGGTGCTATGCTATGAATACCTATCGTTGAAGGCACTCGGCGACAAAGGATATTTAGGAATCGGGTGGACCATTTCACTTTGTGGAACGAAACAGAACTTGAAAACCGATTTCTATTATTAAGAGAGTCCGTATGCACTCCACCATGTCCTCAAATTCTTCCACTAACGATAGAAGAGATTCAATTTCCTCATTGGAAAAGTTTATGGCTCGTCGATCCATTCAGACAGGAACAAATAAAATAAAAATTCGACACTGGAAATGAAATAACAAATACCCCAAACAGACCATAAAACTAAAGTCAAAATGCCAAAACTCTCTATGCTAGGTACAGGCTATTCTTCTTTTTATTGTTCTCCTTTTTTTTGAAAATGAAGCTTTTATAAAACTGACATTTTAAAACCTAAAGTTAACTTGACTGGACGCTGTACAAAAACAGCGCAGGGCAAAATAACGCTGGACAAAAACAGCGCAGTGCAGAATAGCGCTGGACAAAAACAGCGGAGGACAAATTAGCACCGCAGACAAAAATAAAGCAGAACAAAATCAGCGCAGGACAAAATAGCACCGCATACAAAAATATCGCAGAACAAAACAGCGCAGGACAAAATAGCGCTGGACAAAATGGCGTCGCACAAAAATACCGCAGAACAAAAACAGCGGCAGACAAAATAGCTCTCGACAAAATGGTGCCACACAAAAATAATTATGCTTCATCATTTTACTACCATGTCATTCATAAAAATAGACTATAGTGCCGTATTGGCATAATTTGGAATAAAATAACAGTAGAAAAAGTTAATTACTAGATATAGTTTCCCATATTTTAATACCTACTTAATTTTGTAGGGATATTTCAACCGGCGTTATTCAGTCGCAGTGCTATTTTGTCGAGCGCTATTTTGTACGCCGCTGTTTTTGTCTAGCGCTATATTTTGTACAGCGCTATTTTGTTCGCCGCTGTTTTAACCTAGCGCTATTTTGACAGACGCTATTCTGCTACAGAGCCGAAAAATGCAACTACATCTACTTTTATACTGAGTGAATAAATTCATCTTATATTTTATAATAGCTTATATAAAGATGTCAAAGGTAATAATATAATATGTATAATAGGTAACTAATTCTCAGTTTTCATCACTTGAAATAAACATATATACGAACCCAAATATAACCCGAACACCTTGTATTAAAGTTACGAATTTAAATTTACATTGACAATTAATTCTGACAACTTATACATTATGTATAATATGATTAAACGCCACCCCGCCTATGAGAGGACTCTTTCGCTTCCTCCTTATCATCTGTTTCTGGTTGGCTGATTTCACCACGACAGATCTGCAGGTCTTATCTTAGACGAGAGAAAGACCGGCCCACCCAAACAGAAAGGAGAATGCATCCGCCATATCCCCCTTCTACGTTGCCCTAAAACAGAGTCGGATCTTATTTCTACCTACTCGCGAAAGCTATCTATGTCGATTGTTGAAAATGTGGTTGAATTTTAAATAAAACTATAACACGATATCTAAAAGAAAATAGTTTATTTCTTGTTATTTTGACAAAATATTTCTTGAACAGTTTGTACGATTTTGAAGAAAAATTTATTTATTCCGAAAGATATTAAAATACTAACTCTCCCAAGTTTATTTAACAAAATATTCGGTCTCTACTTAGCTCTATTTATTTAGGAAAAATAAAAAAATTTTATCTTTTCCGGAAATAATTATCCAGAAGAATACAAAATTCTAACTTCAGGTTTTTATATATGTGAAAAATTACAAAATTCTAACTCTTCTGGCTATATTTATTCAAAAAAATATGAAATTTCTGTTCTTCTGACTCTAGTTATACAAGAAATGACAAAATTCTAACTCCTCCAGCTCTATTTATTCGAAAAAATACAAAACGCCATCTAGCTCTTTCAGCATTATTAATTTGGAATAACACAAAATTCTAGCTCTTCTGGATCTATTTATTCGGAAAAATATTAAATTTCTGTTCTTCTGGTGCTAGTTATTTAAGAAACTGCAAAATTCTGACTCCTCCGGCTCTATTTATTTAAAAACATAGGTACAAAACGCTATCTCTTTCAGCACTATTTATTCGGAAGAGCACAAAATTCTAGGTCTATATTTATCCCGAATAAATATGAAACATTAATTTTTCCAAGTCTGTTTAGAAAAATACAAAATGCTCTCTTCTCAGATTTTATTTACCAAGAAATAAACAAAAAACTCCATCTCTAATACAAAATTCGAACTCTTCTAGCTCTATTTATTTAGACAGATACTAACTTTCAGCTCTTTCAGCTCTATTTATTTGGAAAAATAAAAAATTTTATCTATTCTGGAACTAATTATCCAGAATACAAAATTCCAGCTCTTCTGGCTCTATGTATTCAGAAAAATGAAAAATTTCTGTTCTAGTTATTTAAGAATTACAAAATTCGGACTCTTCCGGCTCTATTTATTTTAAAAAAATACAAAACGCTATCTCTTTCAGCACTATTTATTCAGAAGAACTCAAAATTATAGACATTCCAATTCTATTTATTTCGAGAAATATAAATCCTAATTTTTCCAAGACTGTTTGAAAACTCTCTCATACAAAATTCGAACTTTTCCAGCTCTATTTAGTTAGGCAAATACTACTACTATCTTCTAGCTCTTTCAGCTCTATTTATTTGAAAAAATACAACATTTTATCCTTCCTGATGGAACTAATTATCCAGAAAAATACAAAATTTTAATTCTTTTATATTTACATATATTTAAAATTATATAAAATTCTATTTCTTCTGGCTCTATTGTTTAAAAAAATACAAAATTCTAACTCTTCTGGCTCTATTTATACAGAAAAATATTAAATTTCTGTTCTAGTTATTTAAGAATTACATTGTCTTTAACATATTTGCTGCTTGAAATTACCTATCAAGATAAAATTATTTGAATAAAAATGCCATTAGTTTAAAATTCGCGCTCAACCAAAAATGACCGATGACATAAGGAGTACGTTCATAATATATCAAAAACTGACAGTGTACTTGTCAGTCAGATTAGAGTAAACGCTTCTCGAGGTGCGCTTGTGAATTATTTTTAATTTTTGTCTTAAATTTGGCTAGTAGTGGTTAAAATTGTATCTAAGTACTCACACCATGGTGGCGAAGACATTTATAAACCTCGCACCTTATTCCGCTCGGGGCAAAGTCCCTCGAAATAATTTTGATGCTCGGTCAATAATAATAGTCTTCACAACCTTGGTGTATAATATACAATTCCTCTCTATATTAATAGGTTATGCACCATTTGCCGCACTCCGTTCCTGTACGAAGTCACCAAATTCACACTGTATAGCGTCACGGCGGGCGCCGCGTCGTTATCGTAAACTGGAAGGCCCTACGTGTTAAAGAAACCATATATTATCGACGGTTATACGCGTTTTAAACGCGAAAGTAAAAGCGAGAGGGTAGATAGTAGGGAGTCTGAAATAATGAGAATATACTTTGATAGGTTGGTGTATCGTCGTTTTTTTACTTATCGGGTTTTTAAAATAATAATAAATTCAAGGGGAAAAACTAAATGCCCCGAAAGAGAATATCGAATAAGTATATGTTTCGTATACCGAGTGTTTTAAAAAAAAAGGTGACCTTGCCTCTAGGATAGGTCGAAAACTAAAAAATAATTGGGGTTTGCTTAGTAAAAAATTCGTAGGTATTGAAGATATAGGGCGTTGAAGAAAAAAAATGTGTACACATTTTCCACGATTTTGCCGAAACTACTGGCAACATTGTAATGAAATTTTATACGAATATGTTTTGGAAACTAATACATCCCATCAATTTGTCTTTTATATTTGATTTGACTCTCATAGAGGGTGCTAGTTACACAGTTCGTACCAAATGTACAACATAAATTTTTTAAGGTTAGATTTGTTGAGTAAACAATAATTAAATTTTTGAAGCCTTTTTTATTTGTAAAAGTAGATACTGTTAATCAAAATGTAGGTACTCAAATGTTGAATATACAGACATGTTATTTACCTTAGGCGAGTGCTTGGGAAACTCAAGTGCAGCTGTTACAAGTTACCTACACAGAAAAGTTTCATAGAAGAAACTAACCAAGTAAAAATACATTTAGAGCCATTGAACGATGTTGTCGAGAAACTGAGGATGGGAGACCAAAAAAAATAATAAATTCTGATTTCCAGAGCAACATTAATAAAGAAAATATTATTTTAAATTTAGTTGACTGAGATCCAACAGCTAACATTAAGAATATTGCAAACAAGTAGGTACGTCTTAAAGATCTCTGCTTTTTGTGAGGGAGATGAAATGGAATTGTCTAATTTGCGGTGTGGTCAATGCAAATGTCAATGCATTTTCGAATACGGTTCAAAAATACGAACGTCGAATCGTGTGCGATTTTTTCATTTGAATTAAATCGCATACTAAAAAGTTCGAATACCTATTCCAATTTTTTTTAATTAAGAAATTCAAGTGACAACAATATATGTATACTGGTTTTATCCATGTTTAAACAATGCACACAAATAGAAATAGGTAATATTTATACTGTGTATAGAAAGTGTTTTTGCCGACAATGACAAAAAATTTGACTTGATTCGGGAATTTAATGAGCAAGATCTTGCTTCAGTCACTATATCGGTTGAAACTCAATATGTCTGTTATTATGTATTTCTTTTCTTTATTTCAGGCGTAGAATTAGACGGTGTCCATTCGGATGAAACTAATTCTGGTGATAATTCGAACGCTGGCTCAAGTATAGGTCCAGATGACGATCAGGCAAGATTAAGGTTAAAAAGAAAACTTCAAAGAAATCGAACGTCGTTTACTAACGACCAGATTGACAGTTTAGAGAAAGGTACGTTAATATTTACGTAAAATCTTGAATACACACGTCGTATGACGCCAATGAACTATGAACCCTATTAATGAACGATTTTGGTATAGGCAACCAAACATACAATCTAATTGTTTACGTGAATTCTTGGATACACACTTTCCGCACTTTCCATAGCCCCCGATGTTCTTGAATATTGCATCGTTACTGAGGGTTGTTGGTTTAACATTTATTATAATTTCACTTAAACAGTTTTGGATAATCCAGTCGTATGACGTATGACGCCTATGAACTATGAACCCTATTAATGAACGATTTTGGTATAGACAACCAAACATACAATCAAATTGTTTACGTAATTTCTTTATATACACTTTCGGCCACTTTCCATAACCCCCGATGTTCTTGGAAATTGCATCGTTGCTGAGGATTTATTATAATTCCACTCAAACAGTTTTGGATAACCCTGTCGTGTGACAATTTCAAATTTTCAGTCTTCTGCTTCAATTAGTTGCTAGCTTCATCAAATATCAAAGCCAATTTGAACTTCTTACTTACGCTTTTTTGAATCTTATGTACTGATAAGCTTATTGGATAATTTTTATTGAACAAATTTGAATAATATTGTTTTTAGAATTCGAACGGACCCACTATCCAGATGTCTTCGCTAGAGAAAGGCTAGCAGCTAAAATCGGTTTGCCCGAAGCCAGAATCCAAGTGTGGTTCTCGAATCGAAGAGCGAAATGGAGAAGAGAGGAGAAATTAAGAAACCAACGCAGGGGGACATCCGTTTCTGTAGAACATCCGGTCTCTTCCGCTTCTCCTCCAAGATTACAGACATTCAATAACACAACAATGTATTCGACAATTGCTCCAACAATGTCGATCGCCGAAACATACAGGTAACCCATTAGTTTGACAACTTATATAAAAGATGTTGCAAAACAAAATTTTGTGATTAACAATAAATGACATAACCTCAATTGTATCAAAGCTGCTGAATTTTTGCCCTTTCAGGTTTTAATAGTCTATTGTTTTTTTTTATATTTTTCAGTCCAATGTCTACTATGTCCAGTTTTACTCACAATAGCTTAGCATCTGGTATGGGACCTTCGCCAGCTGCTTGTTTACAACAAAGAGAAAGTCCAACGATGACTGGTGCAATGGGAGGATACTGTATGGGACGACCTCCAGGATACGACCTTACAGGACTCGGTTATGGAGCTAGACCATCGCCTTGTAGTCCTTCACAACCATATCAAGTGAATGGTCATCAGTATAGTAACAGTGCTACGTCTTCTACAGGTAATTTGATTTGTATATACCTACAGGTTGACTTATTATAAATTGTAGTCAGAGAAATGACAGGATGTAGATGTCAAAATATGTTCTCAACTAATTATTTTTTCAATTGTTACTACATGCGGAATCTTTCCAAAATTATCAAATAGTAGTTTATGTCAAAGATAATAGTTTTATACTATAATAACGCCTTACAGAGTATTTGAAAAAATACCGTTCAGTAAGAAGCAGCAACTACTTACGTGGCTATACAACTAATAGTTATCTTCCTTCGATCGTGTGTTATTGAGCTATTATATTGATATACATAAAATCATTAATTAATGAGCCCTATGGTATAGGCAAACATACAATAATATTGACAAAAAGGCTGACTAGTAGTAAAGAAGATATAGGATACCTACTTCTAGTTTTCAACTTACCTCTCGTTTTTTATATGATTCCACAAAACTACAATAATTACTATTAAAACATCCAAAAAATAATGATAAAAAACGAAAACTGACATTTGAACCGACGACCTTCTCTGTGACATTTCAATGTCATTTTATTAATAGCACAGAATACACCATCTAACAAGAGACGAAAGCTTTGTCGGTTCCTTTGAAGTCGGACTTACAAGATATTGAGCGGAAATACGTCGAGGCATTGACACATAAACTACTTGATACACTGAGGAAAGTAACACTACACTAAGAAAAATAGTAGTGTTGATGAACATCCCTCCCAATTAGGTCTATAGAATATTATTTTAACTACTAACATGAGAACACCTTATTATTCATCTCATGTATGTAATGAGAATTGGCTCATTTTTAACCTAATCTTGAAATAACACACGGTGAACTGAGGGCAATGAACGGAAGTGTCGACTTGACATTGACAGATAACTAATTAATTCACGCATGTGCACACAAATTTGCGATCACGAAAACTACTTTCTTTCGCCTCTTGTTAGATGGTGTACTCTGTGTTAATAGTCTTGTTGGTTAAATAACTATTAACCAACAAGTGTTAAAATAAAGGACATTAACAATCGAGATATTTTCATGTTTAATATTTTTAATGACCCTATGAATACACGTGTTAGTTATAAAAGAATATTTATTTGTCAAAGGAAGGTACCCTCCTCAATATCATCGAAAGTAAATTGGGGTTTGACTTCTCAATGTGTTGTACTTTTTTGTGCAATAGAATACGCAAGTGGAAAAAATAGTAAAGGTCGTCGGTTCAAGTCTCACTGTTTTCCTTTTTTATTTTGGATTTTTCAACTCTAATGATTATCATATTTTTGTAGAATAATATAACAAAAAGTATATGTAGTATATTATTAAACAAGCAATAAGCATCATATTTTATTATTTGATTAACTTTCAGGTCTTATATCACCCGGAGTATCGGTGCCATTAGCAATACCTCCAGGCCAACCAGATGTGACTTCCCACCAACCTTATTGGCCGCGGCTGCAGTGACCCTGGTGGACCTAAACAAAATAAACAATACGGACTGTTATCTTTGCAATCTTCAAGAAAATTACTTTTTTTCAATCTGTACTTAATATTTGTATACCTGTATAAGAAAAAAAAACTGAATTTGTTAAGTAGATTGTGAATTTTCAAATATCAATAGAAATACAGAGTGTTTTAGAAACGATAATTGTGTTTGTATATTAAAAAAAGTTTTACATGTATTTCACCTTATTACATAGTGTCCTAAATGTGCTAAGAAAATGTTAGATTCATTTTCCACGTGGCGTCAAATCGCAGCGACTTGTTGTGGGGACAAATCGCTGCGAGAAAAAGTACAATCAGCATATCGATAGTTTGTTGCTGCGACTCATCCAGGCATAGGGGAAACGTAACGTGTTGCTAACTTGATTGACAGTGACAGCAATGTCAGAGCAGAGCAGCCAATAGAAATTTTTGGGTTGGTGCGTCAAAATCCACCAGAAAAGTTACCTTCTACTTCTCGCTCGAAAATAGAGCAAGTTCTAATTAATGCGACCGACGCGCCCAACGAAAAAAAAACGGCAAGCTGCATGCAATTTTTTCAGCTGTCTAAATCTATAGTCTCAACTGATAGCACAAGTGTCATTTTCCAGTAAAAGGAAGGTAAGAATTTCTGCCAGTTGTTGGATAGATGCTCATACAGAGAGCATTCCTATATTTGCTTATTAGATCTGCCAAATAGTGGATAGAACATCGTTTCATTTTTTGGGATACCAGAACTTGTATCGCCCGAGCGCCTCCCCCCATGCATTGCAAGTACTAACCACCACAAACATTTGTAATAGTTGGCAAAGCAACTAGCATAAGGTTTGTTTCAACAAGCAACAACGACTCGAATAACTATCCCATTTTCATGGAACAAATTTGTATAGAAAGACTTCACAGTTTCTTAAAAAAAATATTTATTTTATAAAGAGTAAAAGGAATTTTACAATAATACTGAAAAATATCACACTGGAATATATAGTATCTAATAATATTGTTACTAATTCAAGTATTGGATATAAACTGAATGACAATTTGTTTTAAACGGTTTTCCAATTGACGTTTTCCAAGTGCGTCATTTCCGTCATCGGACAACCTTCACACTAAATTCTAATATAACCTCAAACCCAATAATACAACACGATAACATACCTAGCAATTGCTTTTTTACACTTTTAAATGTTTATACAATATCAAACTAATACACACTAAGTACACACATTGACCAAAATAAATTAACTTTTGTTTTGGATTTATATTTAAATCAGTAAAAAATACAATTTATATCCATCTTTTTGAAGGTTGTCCGTGTACAGCTCACAGCATGGCGCAGGTTGACGTAACTTGGAAACGCTCTATAGGGCATGTCCACGTGACGTCACAAACTATTTTGACAACAGCCTGGTGGTAAAACATAAAGGTACATTTACATTCAATTACGCAGGTGCTTAAGTTTGAAATTTGCTCGCCTGACATATGACGTCTCCATGTATCCATTTACATTGAAAATTTTACTTTTGCTTAAGCTTGAGCGGGCTTGTTTTTCTGCTTGACAAATGCAAGTAGAAAGACAATTTTATTTAAAATTTTAAGGTTATGTTACGATTGTTAAGAAAATTTTATGATCGTTTCTGTCTCATTAAATTTCTTTGAAGAGGAAAAGCTTGATCACCAATAAAAAATGTTGGCACTTCATCTGCAGTATGGGGAAGAAGTTTACTTGTTGGTATATTTAATGTGCCTGCTGAAAGATTTTTCCAAATGTGGAATTTTTTAATATGCCATCACTCTGTGCTTCATAAGACCCAATATCAACAAAGATAAAATTATGTTTTGCATCACATATTGCTAATAGTATGCTGAATATTGCAAAATAAATGTCTCGTGCCCAAAACCTTATTTTTTGCGAATTTTCTTTCTTACACAATTTTTGGGCGGTTTTTTATGTAAGGTTATTACGATAGATGCTAGAGAGCATAATACTAAACTTTACTTATCTTATTCTCGTCCATTATTTTTATTTTTATAGGTATCCAACTCACGAAAAACTACGGCAAGACAAATAACATAACCAAAAAATTTAGAACCAATGTAAATGATCATTATGTGAAATGTCAATTAAGCCAGAGATTAAGCACGCGCGTAATTGAATGTAAATGTACCTTAAACAAAGCGTTCAGAACACGTGGTACTTAATAGTGAGGTTATGCTGACTCAAAATGATAGATCGTGTTTGAGTATAGTTGGTTTTGCTTCAGTGTACTTTTGAAGTTATTTTAATTGTCGAGCTTGCATATTTAATAATATATAATATAGGTTATTATAGGTGTCTATTGTTTATTGTTTTACCACCGGGGTATTGTCAACTGTCGTGGACATGCCCTATTCGGTCGTGTCGATGGTCTATTGTTTATTGTTTTACCACCGGGGTATTGTCAACTGTCGTGGACATGCCCTATTCGGTCGTGTCGATGTTGACATGCAGGGAGACTAGATAGTCTTCCTGTTGACATGTTTCTAGCCGATGTATCAGTGTTAATCTTTATGATAATAAAAAAACAATGATATCTACTATTTTTATGCAAAATTTTTTTAGTTTTCTCAGAATTTGGAAAAAACATTTCCTGGTAATGGTTTTTAGAGACATTACATAAAAACTTCCAAAACGTTTTCAAAATTCACATTCAAAGCTATATTTTATTTTAATATAAAAAACCCGTATTCGATGTTACCTCTTTAGTCGAGAGCAGCATAGTTTGGCACGATATGTTTTGACATCCAATAATTACAATGTGAATAAGTTCTATTTGTTAATACGTCTTGTTCGACGACAAGTACTTTTTCGCCGATTAAATTTTCATCGATAACACCGTTCCAAACGTATTGGTAAAACAATCCCTGTATAGCGGAAAAGTATCTCCTTTGTTGTGGTGTCCTTGGTTCGTATCTTCCTGAAATCGAAAAATTTAGTTCTAGTAAATTATCTCAAAAGTTTTGTATAAGTAAATATTTACATACAAACACATGGAAAATGGAAATTGACAGTTTACAAGACAATTTATAGACTTGCCCTAATGCTTATGAAAGCAAAAGCTGGAATCTTTCTGGACAATAAAATGCCTCAAGAGTAAGTCGTCCCAAAATTTGACAAAATAGCTTGAAGTACAACTTATCCCAAATAGCATAGGAGTACAAAAACATAGATGGCTTGAACGTCTAATAAGAATTACAAATGGAAGACAGTCAAAACAGAAAAGAACGACAGGGTTCCAACAAAACAAAAATGTAGATTTGAAAATATAGGAAAGGTAACAACAAAATTTTAATCATAAAATATAGTTGTTTAAAAAAAAGATGTATCAGTAGAATAGTAGAGAAAAATGTATACATATTTGAGCAAAATGTTAAGCTGCCAGCAACTTTTGCCATCCTAAGACCTTAAATTGACAGCCCAAAAAAGGATTTATCAAAAATTCTACTTTGGCATTCCATTGTAATAATCCGAAAATTAATAATGACAGCTCTAACTTTCTTGTCAACCAATACTATTTTTTTCAATTATACATACCTAAAATTGCATCTATGTCTGAGTCAACATCGGCAAGGTTCGATTCCAGTCTAGTTTGAGTAACTATATAGAACGGCACTGTTTTCATTTGACTAGATAGTGCAAACAATGGACAAACTATTCTTATATCCGATATCATTTGAGTTAAACCTTCATAAGTTAAAGGATACATTTTCAAAACCTCTTCCAAAAACGAAGTCTTAGATAAAAACGATGCCATGATGTGTTCTTTGACCATTTCCTTGGTCCACATCGTGTGTTTCATTAGAAGTTTTTTAGAGCTACCCGAATGAGCCGTCGTTCCTATGATTAAGCTAACTGGTAACTCTGTTTCCAAGCTCCAAACTTCGTGTGGATGTGTTCTTAATATGTGGCCATCTAAAGACTAAAAACCAACAAATATACAATTAACAAACAAATTGAAAAGTAAGAGATTCAACTTGGAAAAATTTACTCTTCAAAAGACAACCACTCACCAACCATTCATGTCTATTTTCTGGAACTTCATCTGGCAAAGGCAAATCAGGTTGTGGTTTTCTCCACGTATCTTCTACAGCAGTAACCAATTTGACAGCATCCAATTTTTTCAAACAATCTGCATCATTACATTGTATAGACTGTAGATAACTGTGATTTTCCCTATGAAACTTTTTAATGTCTTTTGTAGGGTATAATGCACCGCCGGACGAAACCCAAGCCCTTTTGAAATATTTACTCGCTCCATGCATTGTGGTAAGAGCAGTAACCAGAGTCGCACCTGCTTTATGCCCCAGTATTGTAACGGAATCTTTATTTCCTCCGAAATGTTCGATATTCAGTTGCACCCATTTCAAACTCATCACGATATCACTTAAGCCGTAATTACCGGACGTTCTCAAACGTTCTGATTCGGAAAGAACTTCCAAGCCGAGAAATCCCAAGGCGCCCATTCTAAAATTTGGTCTTACGAATACCACATCTTTGGATCGCGCATATCTTGCGGACGGTCGGAGTTTTCCAGGCGATCCACCCATTAGACTGTCTGCACCAATTAAAACTATAACTGGTAGTGGGTTATCGTAGCGTACATAGGGTGTGATAACATCAAGAGTTAGACAATCTTCCTTGCCTACTATTGTACCGTTACTTAGTAACTGAATACAAACATCGCTGGGGTTGTGTGCTTTAAATGTATTATTCCAACAATACTTCAAATTGTCCAAGGGCTGAGCATACTTAAAGCGTAAGTCGTTTATTGGCGGTCTTGCGTATGGTATGCCACGAAAACTATAGGAGCTGTCTTCCACTAACCTACAAAAAAATAACATGAGTTGTTGATACATTACTTATTGTTTCAACATTCAACACAAGACTACCATGGTTTGCATAGCCTGTAGTGAAAAAACAATTAGCGAAATAAATGAGCATTACCTATAATACATTTCAAGTTTTTTATATAAGTAGGCAAAGTATCCCCATAACTTCTGGATTTCTTGAAGATTAATTGAAGCAACTACTAACAATTAACTAGGTATTTGAAAATGAAAAAAAAAACATTAAAAAAAATATAATATGCTAAGTAGTGTGGTCTAACCAAAAGTAATGTCTCTGCCTAAATTACACAACAAAAGTACTGAATTATATTAACTTTAATTTAAAAGTTTCAATGAAATTTTTTATTGAATTGTCTAACATTTTTACTCTTTGGAACTAAAGATTGATTTTTTCTCTAGGTTTTGCATTTACATATATTTTCAATGACTACATGAATCATGCAAAATTCAAACTACAATTTTTACCCTTCAATGTTTCCACAGCCAGTTTGGGCTATTACAGGTGATCCACACTCTGAATATACTTTGTTATGTCTATCTCCAGTAAGTGCAATGATGATTATTATAATTAAAATAATAACCAAAGACAAAAAAAAAGCGCCTAGAAGTAACATGACATTCATTGTATATTAGTAGTAAATAAAGATACTTTAATCTTACCGATAGCAGCTTTGTAGGTATTTAGTTTGGTGATCAATAATTCAGCTGTAGATTGGTCCTCAACCTCTTCAATGCATTCTTTTTTTGGATGTGGTACTTTTTTGTTTCTTTCAACCAGTTTACTTTCTGAAGTTTGATCACCCAATGTCTCAACTGAGCCCATGATTGCTTGTGGTTCAGATTTTGTGATTATATCATTCATTTTATTGAGTAATGTTGTCACATCAAATCAACATCTGTTTTATCAATTCATTTTTCAACATTGATTCTGGAAGATTCCATTTTAACATCAGCTTACTGTATTTCCTTTTCAGATAAGAACTTTTAAATTTTATCATGTGCTGCAACATTCAAAATAATGTAAAATTATAAAAGATATCACATTCAAATATACCTTTTTATCCACATTACTTTGTTTCAAAATCGTGAGCAAAATATTTTATACCTAAGTGTAGTTGGCATTTGTATTTTGTAAGTAGCATACATAAAATCCATATAAAATCTTTGAATTGTACTCAAAGCATTTGAAGTGTTTGTAATGTAAAATTATTTGCTATTGTCAATATTTATTGACAAATTGACATCATAGATTGACATCCCAAATCCTAAAATGTCAAATTGTCAAAAAAGACGTTTATCTTCTTCTCTACGACAAAGCAATCGGTAGAATTCTACAGTGTGCAGAGTCCCAATCTATCTCTATGGTCCCAGTACAGACCAAGACCAGAAATCACCCATCAAAGACCCTCACTTCTTTTTTCTTACATAAAAAAATCTGTTGCATTACTAGATATTTGACACTAAAGTACTCATCTGGAATGCTGAAAATAAATAACCCAGTGAGTTGTGGTTGTGGATATGAAGTTTTTGGTGTATAATTATTAATTTCCAAATTTTTCCCATTGTCCATCAAATGTCCTCCTGGAACTTTGTATATAACTTTCCTCATTAGCTCATTAGCTTATGGTTGTCTCTGTTAGCTTCGTTTTACATGACAAGTGAATGCAGATACGTCAAAAGTAAATCAAAATGTATAGTACAAAAGAGAAGAAGAATGCCAATGACAGCTAAGAACTAAGCTAAAATTAATCGTGAGGTGAAATCCATTTTAATTAAAAAATGATTTAAGGGGGCAAATTTTATGAAAAAGTGATTAATATTTAATTTTGTTAATATACTGAAGATCTTATTAACTGTTTTAAAAAGTGTCGTCGACTGGACAAATGACTACAGAAGTGTAAAAGACTATAGTGATCACTCGATCCAAAAAAGGGTGTCTTCAAGAAATGTGTTAGGCCCATGAGTTTATTGCAAAAAGTAAATTAGAAGATATGAGTGGCCGACCTAGAACTACCTCATTTGCAGAGGGTAATAAGCAAGCTAAAAATCCACCCCTAGGTGGCATGAAAATCAGCAGTAAGTGTTAACATATTTATCTGCTTGGTCAATATGTATATTCTTTGGGTCATATCTGAACCTTTACTTCTAAGCAGCTACATTTCCTAAATCCAACTTTTTTCTAAAATAATTTGACATAAATCCCTTAATTGATTCTATATAAGTACAAGTGTATATAGGTACTCAATCAAATATGGATTGCAATTTCAACTTTCTTTGTGTTGGTTGGCACTTAGGAAATATTAAATCTAATTTATTTGTTTGATATATTGGATTTATTGGTAGTTTTTTTTAAGTTATTACTAAAATTCAGATAGATAATACTTGACTAGATAAAAAAAATGTACCTAAGTAACATTATCTTAATATAAATGAATGTTGTGATTGTTATGGATGACCTTTTTAATGATGTAACACATTTAAACAGATTCATATTAAACAAAATGTGTATAAATCAAATATTAACCCAAGTATTAACCTT
Source organism: Galerucella calmariensis (assembly GCA_910591675.1). NCBI lineage: Eukaryota > Metazoa > Arthropoda > Insecta > Coleoptera > Chrysomelidae > Galerucella > Galerucella calmariensis. The sequence continues at coordinate 422,962 of CAJUYG010000392.1, read as the reverse complement.
ATAATACCTATGTCATATATTTCCATTAATTGGTAATAACATTTTCTCTAAATTATGTATGCTACATACTCAACTATTTTCAATACTTTAAACTTCAATAGCAATATAAATTTATAAACAATTCACTATTTAATATCAGTAACAACCTATACAACTGTAAATTGGAAGAGATTATTTCCAACCAAAATATCACTTAAAATAATATTATGTAGATCACATGTAGCCATGTAATTAATTAGAAATTGTAACATTATTTTATCATCTCATTTGCTTCTTCGTTTACTTTAGTTAACAGTTAACATCAAAACAATTTTTGTCCCTTAACATCCATTGTTCTGTTTTAAAGACCATTATAATCTGAGCATAGTTACAATTTCTTGAGTCCTTCAAATTATATTCTTTAAATAATTATCAATGTAAACATTTGTCACTTTCTTACAAATGAGTATTTTTCACCAAGACCCTTAATTTCTCCACAAGTCGGGCAATCTTAGGAGCAATGTATTTCATAATTTGTGCTTTAATTAACCAATTTAAAATCTAATCTACTGAATGGTACTCAATTGCCATGATTTATAACCATTTTTTCAATTTTGTTTACCTTGATGAAAAATTTAAATATGATTATTCCAAGAGCTACATTCAGAATCTTTCAATAATTTGTATCTGTTTTAAATTGTAAAAAAGTACCTACTTGGTTTGGGTATTGAATTTTTATTTATCACCAGTATTGAAAGGATTATCAATAAAAGTTGTAAATTTTTGTAACATAAACAATAACAGGCTTGAACTTGTTTAAATGCAAATAAAAAATAGAAAATTAGCATCTGGGTGCCATCCGCCATTATTTAATTTAATGCTAATCGATAATAATATGGATGGAAGTGAAAATGTTTTCTTTGGAAATAAGTTTCAAATTTATAAAGTATACAGTGTAAGGCAGATAAGTGTTGATAATAAACAGCTCGTCAGCTCGAGAGCTGAAGGTGTATATAAATGAAAATTTATATGAGGGCATTTCTGAAGGTGAATGAAAATATTGGCATATTTTTTTCTTCTAGTACAGTAGTACCATGTATATTTTTTCCTTCTTAGGAATATTTAGGTTATTTTAATAGTTCCATATAACTAGTGGTTTACACAGTAATTTTCAATATTTGGATATGTTTATTTCTTTTTAAATGACAGTTTCTTTGTCACACCCTGTAAAGTGAATATTTTTAATAAAGATTATAAATAATACTGATATTAGTTGTGTTAAAAAATTCTCATGAAATAATCCAGTTAGTTTTTAACATCAGACATTAAATTGAAAATGACCAAATGTTGTTAGGTACTTGAAAAAATTTTCTTAAATTCAACATTATGCTGCTAATTCATTGGGAGTATATGGAGTAACAGTTCAAGATGCCTGGAAAGGGTTTCTGAGACCAAAAAATTACACTAGGGGAGTTGATTCAGGCAGTAAACCCCGAATTCTTTTTAAATAGCCTAATTACTTACTCTTCATTACTTTAAATACTTTTAAATTATTTTTTAAATATTTTGATTACTTGCAAGTATCAAATATTTTAAATGGTGTATACTTTTATGCGAGTTGTTTGCCCCTCGCAGTAAAGTAAAGACAAATAATACAAATTGAGCATGGAGTGAAGCTTAATTCAAGACATTGTCAAGTATTTCTGGTATTTACGAGCTTCCATGTGAATTGAGCAATGCAGATTCAAGAGATAACCAGTTTAAAAAATGGGAAATATTTTTGGTGGTTGGATTGTTTCAATGTATATTCAAAATATCGGAACGAAAATTGAGCCTAACTCTAGTTTATTGTATTGGTGATTGTACAGAACAGGTACTTCTCGATTTTGGCAACAATTTTGTGCCAATCTATGGGATAATTATAAATGTGTGGTGTGGGATATCATCTGTCCAGAATATATATAAATTTGCCGAAACCAGTCTATAAATGATATTGTTCCTTCAAATTGCAAACTCAAATGGTTGGCTCTGGCAGAAATTGCGTGTGCATCTGAATCTGTTGCTCACATAACTCCTCTGTTGAAGAATATATATCTATTTCATTGACTTTGTTCTACAAAGTCTATCTGACAACCAACTGACTTCAGCACATGCCAAAACACACAAAATTCATCTACAACTGATCGGCTGCCCTCCAGAATAATATGGCCGACTTGTCAAAGTCAGGTGTTCTGAAATAGGAGCGTCTCACGACAGTAAAATTGTTCTATTGGATTTGAAGTGGCGACGCCGTGGAGAAACAACAAACTGCTTTGATAGACGATTGTGGGTCCAGGTTTTCTCAATTTTTCCGTATAAGTTCAATCTGTATGCAATCTCCATAACTCTTAACTTGAGTCAAAATATACAGACTATTTTGAATATATCACTTACGTGGCCTAAAATTGCATATTACTCAGCCAAGAATCTTCACCACTGAAAATTGTGGTTACCAACTCATAAAAAGTAGGGTGGTTGAGTCATGTCACTTTGAAGTTTTTTTTTAAATACTGCCAGAAAATTTGAGTTTTCAATAATGAAGTTTTTTTATTTTGAGGATAAGCTAGTACTTTTATTAAAATAATTCGATGACCAAAAAGAAATCATTATTGTTAAAGGGTATGTATTTTTTATTTTTATTTATAATTTTATTATTTACTGATTAAAATTTAAAAGGAAATTGATACATACTTCTTTAACATCATATTTTATGTTTATTTTTATCCGATATAATTATTTTTATTGAATATTGTTAAATATTATAAAATTGATAAGTATTTCAAGATATGTTTAAAATGCAATTTTATGTAAAAAATCTTGGAAAAATATGATTATTCAACTAGGGTGATAAAAAAGCATGAAGTGGTGCAATTTTTGAAGAAAAGTAGGGGAAAATCGATATGATATTTATTATATTCAATAGAAAGAAGAAAAAAAAACAAATTTTCCGACCAACTCTTCCCTATTGATTGTTTTGGATTGTGTTGGCAATTGCAAATTTATTATGTAATAGGTATTTTTTCTCAAATCCAAATTTGCTCCACTAATGTACAAAAAGAATTAAGTATTATTTTTTTGAATAAACATTTTGCAAAACAAGAGGAAGATTACAAAAAAATTACGATTTTTCGACGTTTCAACTCGACTGTATCCTTCCCTCTCTTTATCATTTGCTCTACTTTCTCTTTTTTCTTTCTTTTTCTTACTCACTTCTTTTTTTTTTCTTTCTTCCCATTTTTCTTCCTCTTCCCTTTTCTTTCTTTCCTACTCTTTTTATTCCCTTTAAGTATTATTTTTTTAAATAAACATTTCGAAAAACAAAAGGAAGGAAGATTCAAAAAAAATTACCATTTTTCGACGTTTCAACTCACATGTATTCTTCCCTTTCCTCTCTTTATCATTCGCTCTAATTTATCTTTCTTTTTCTTACTCACTTCTTTATTTCCTCGTTTATTTCTTTTTCTTTCTTCCCATTTTTTCTTTCTCTTCCCTTTTCTTTCTTTCCTTCTATTTTTATTCCCTTTTCGGTTTCTTTTCTACCTGTATATTTTCTTATTTATTTCCTTTCCTATATTCTCCTCACCTTTTTCTCTTTTCATTCTTTTTTCATCCTTCTTCCCCTTCTCTCTAACTTTCTTTTTGTTCCAGTCTCCTCATCCTTTTTTGCTCTTTATATTTCCTTTTTTCTACCTTTTGTCTTTCTCCTTCAAGTCTTTCTTTTTCTCAGTCTCTCCTTTTTTATTCTCCCCTTTTATAATGTCACATCAATAGATGTGCAATTCTAATAAGATAATAAAAATATTACTTCAAGTGTATATAAAGTTTTATAAACTGAATTTTTGAAGAAATAAGTTTAAGAAACGACACGGAAAAAAATGGAACATTTTTCAAATGCGCTTTTACTGAATTATGTAACTTTGATAAATTTTTAGACGAATATTAATTAAGCAAATAATAATGGCTTCGAAGTTGTCGAACAAAGAAAAACGTAAAGAACTTTTTGACGACGATGTTGATAGATATATTACTACGGCCAAAATAAAATCAGGTAATATCTGTGAAACAACTTCTTGTTTATACTCCGTTTCACATAAGAAGAACCCACTAGAAGTCTGGAAGTTGCAGTCGTATGCGCGAAGAAGCTGCACATAGCAATATCTGAACATACGACTGCAACTTCTGGTGGGTTCTTCTTATGTGAAACGGAGTCTACTGAATACATTTTCTTTCATGGGATAAAGTATACAGGGTACTGTCGGTTTTGGAAGTACTATTCAGTATTTATTTAAATATTTGACTATATCATAGCAATTTAGTTATATGTGTGATCGAGAATTAAGAGAGGAAAATCTAAATATGAGAAAATATATAGGGTGTCCAATATTCAATAATGTCTAATTGCTTCACCGGTCTGTTATCAGAAAATATCCGGAAAGCAATGGTGTTGAAAATTCTGCAGATTAATGTATGCAGAATGGGGGTTGAAAGGGGATGAGAAACGGCTATTCACGATTTACAAGGTAAATACGAAAATATTAGATGTAAAAGTTGTGGTTGGTTAAAAAAAATATACAAATTTTTTATACTCAAACTAGTTTTTTTACATAACCTCAAACTGGTCTGGCTGGTACGTATCTAGGGTAGGTAAGTCATATGATAGTTGCCTTGTTATAAACAAGTGTTGTCTGCACAACATTTGGCTCTTAATAGTTATTTGATTTTCTTTTATTTATTTTTGACGTTGTTTTGATTCCTTATAGTTATTTTAAAAGCTCTATATGACTATTTAAATAGTAAAAAAAGATATTTAAATAAATACAAAACAACCAAATTACAAATGAAAAATCTATCCAAATAATTGTTTATCCACGACCACCTAATAATAAGTCAATATTTTACCTCCTAACTAAAGGTATATGGTACCCATATATCAACTGTCGTGAATTATGGTTCATAATACACTGTAGTGTATTATGGTTCATAATTCACGACTAGAGATGGGGGTACAATATGGAATAAACTATTAAATCTGTGTATTTTGTTCAGGAAATTTGTTTCTGACATATATCGTATCTATAAAATATTGTAATTTTTAGTATTGATACTTTTCATAACGATATTTTCTAATATTAAGTATTTTAAAACAATATATTTATAACGGTACGTTGTATTGATACTTTCTACAGTATCGCCCATCTCTAAATATGTCAAATTATTTGAAGTAGCTGCCACAACATTTTGAGGTTAGTAATATGCCAAATCGCTACTGACTTTTATTTATTAATAAATAAATTAAGTGTCGTGGACAAA
>CAJUYG010000392.1:376413-407634 GCA_910591675.1 Galerucella calmariensis | reverse complement strand
TTTTTTGACAGGGATCTTGCTAGTCACTTTAATGCTTTTTTTAATTATATAATTTTAAATGACTAAATTTTTTTCAGAATTGAATATTCAACCATCATTGAACGGTACACTTTTGCCTCGAGGCGGTCAAATTGGACAAGATGCAGATAATAACATGCAAGATCATCCGTCATCTTCTACTAACCCGCAATTGGCAGATTCGTCTTCGGCTCCCATTCAAGCAGCAGCATCCAGTATAGCTTAGATGGTCGATACCATCGTTTAAAAAGCTGTTTCGATGTTTGTTGTACTGCATAGATTTACTAAATCAGCAATACACTAGCCAGGCGTTCAGTAGTGTGTTTGTAATATTTAAAAACAAAAAAAAAACGCTAGAAATCTTCAGAAAGCGAAAAATTCGTATAGAAGAATCTTTATTATTTCTATTTATATATCGGTAATCCTATTAGTGTCTGGGAATAATAATAAGCTCAAACAAAACAAAAAATTAAATAAAAATATACGTACGTTAGTAAGAAGAAGAAGAAATTAAATTACTAATTATATCAGCGGGTTACGGTACAAGCTTTTTTTTTTCTAAAGTGACTGATTGTATAAATTATTGTATGATCTGACATATCTGTAGATAAACTAGACATTTTGAATTTAAGTCGGATATTTTATTTTTTTTTATTCATTTGTATTATGCGATGGTTAAAACTAAATTTCCGTGTCCCGCTTTTTTAAACGATGAAATATAAATTAAATAATTTTTTTTATTGATTTTTATGAAAGAACTACCCGATTAATTCTACAGATGGCAGACAGTCATTTGAATGATGGTGAGTGTTGATAGTTTTTTGGGAGAAAATGTATGAAGGGTGCGAAGATTTCATTGGAGGTGTTCGTTAGATTTTTTTCAATTTTTGCATTTTTCTGAAATACTTGAGCATTTTCCTTCAATTTTATTGAAATCATCGTAAATTTCTCGAAAATTACTGATAATTTTCAATCTCTCTGGTGTTTTTATGAACTCTTTCTTATTTAATGGAATTTTTTGGAATGATTGCATTTTTCCATATATTTTTGCATGTTTGAAGAATTTCACGACAAATTTCCTGGAATTCCTTGTAATTTTTAAATTTTCCATTTTTTTGTATTATTATTGAATTTTTAGTATTAGGTACTGAATTGTTTGAATCAATTCATAATTCTGATATTTTCAACCTACTCTGGCATTGCTATGAAGTTTTTAGTACTTTCAGAAATTTTCCGTAAAATGTATTGCTTATTTTGATATTTTCCATTTTCTTGTAGAATTTTCTGGCATTGTTTTTATTTGAAAGTTTTTTTGCAATTTTCATCAATTTTTTAAAATTTACCAGTAACTTTTTTAAATGTTCTATCATTTTTTGTTATATTTGTTGGAATCCTATCGTTTTTAATCAATTTTTCCTCGTATTGCTCTGAAATTTTTGGTACTTTTTGAAAATTGTTAGCATTCTTGAGGTTTTTATCAATTTTATTTGCAATTTTCATCATTTTTTTTTTTTTAAATTTACCGGCAACTTTTTTACATTTTCTTCTGAATTTTCTGAAATTCTTGATACTTTTTTAAATACTCTTATCATTTTTTGTTGGAATCCTCCTGTGTTCAATCAATTATTCGAAATTCCCTCGCATTGCTTAGAAATTTTTGGTAGTTTTTGAAAATTGTTAGCATTTTTGGGGTTTTTTATCAATTTTTTTCTATTTTTTGAAATGCTTGTACTCTTGTAAATTTCTTTGCAATTACTAGTAATTTTGATTTTAACCATTTTACTGGAATTTTCTGGCATTTTGAAATTCTTTAAATTATTTTAAATTCTCTTATATTTTACGTGGAAATTTTTCAGGATTTGCTAGTGAATTTGTGGTATTATCTAGCATTTTGCATTAATCTTTTTCTATAAATTTCTGACATTGTAGTGATATATTTTGGTACTTTTCGAAATTTTCAGCCAGTTTTCGTAAATGTTTGCCAATTTCTTTCAAATTTTGACACAACGTTCATTCTCAATCCCTTATATATTTAAATCGGCAAAAAATGTTCAATTAATATAACTGTGTTGAACACTTTAGTACTTGAATATATATATATATTGAATATAATAAATTTAACTGATCCACAGCAACTTGTGTCTAGATTTGCTAATAACATATAAAAAAAAGTAACCATGGATTTAATGGAAGAAAAAGGAAACTCCAATCTAGATCATGCCGCTAGATGTATTCGATGGACTACAATTATTCGATTTTTCATTCACTACATATTTTTCTAACAATTCTGGCTTTAGTAGTTCAAATGTACCAGTTAATAAACTAAATAATTTCGAAAAACAAACCAAAAATTCGACTGCATCCAATTAAGTAATAACGATATGGTATGATATGAAATAATTACAATTATTTAAATTTTTCTTCTAACGACTGAATATTTTTCCGATTTTTTTAATTATCCACAATTTCAGGAAGAAAAATCAAATTTCTTTTATAAGTAAGTATAGTAAAGCATAAATCGCAGGGAATTGAGTATGGTAGTGGTAACACAAACTTTTTAAAAGTAAAATAATTTAGTTAACAAAAATATAAATTTGTGGTGTTGGGTTAAAAAATCATTTGTATGAGTGTACACAATATCAGGTATGTTCCAACCGGCGTTAGAACCGTTCTAGGTATAGTTCGCGTTAGTGCTTTTTATGTCCATTTTGTAAATTAAATTTATAGAAAAATGCAAAATTTCAACGATCCTTGAGTATTATAAGTTGTTGAAGACTATTTTGGATGTTCCAGTGATACTGTTGTCTAATTGACCGGAAAGCTAAGTAACTTTGTGGAGATTTTTTGGGTTTTAAAGTAGCTATTATTGCCTGGCTTATCAAATTTATGTAAATTTATTAAATTGTACACGCACATAAAACAATTCTTGAAAGTTTTAGGTGCAACTAATTTTCCATATCATATAAGTCCTGTTTTTAACCTAGAAACTTTTCGAATTGCCTAATTTTATTTAAATGTATTTCGTCGTAAACACTTATCTACATAATATTTCTAATACCACGCCGATGCTTATGCCCTCCCCCAAAAAAACAAAGATCTGTACATATTACCCCTTAGAAAAGCCTGTCACACGACATGTGTCAACAAAAAAAAATGTATAAAGCTAAGAATATATGGATAGTGTATTATTAAGTGCGGTAAGAGTATTTGGAAGACCATTCGAAAATATGCAGATACAGGTGCACTCGAAAAACGGTCCCAACTTGAGCCGTTGAAAATTATTATTAAATTGCTGAAAAACGACTAAAAATGTAGGAATTTTCATAGTTTGGTAGGAAATTTCGTGTAATCGAATGAAAAACAGTTAGGTCTACACACAACTGTATCCGGTACAACAAAGATAGAATTTAAACTCGCTAACAGTTAATACAAGTTATAGTGGGGAATGGAGAATGGCCAGCTACAGAATATACAAAATGGATGATGAGTTGTGATGGACGAATGGCCATGCTGTGTGAGCTGAACGCCACGAGGCTCTTGGCCATTTTTTCGGACCTTTTGCCCTCTAAAGTCACAGCCACTGACCTTTAACTATATTTTTCCATCTGTGAAAGAATTGGAGAGAAATCAATTATCTGTACATGTGGTGGAGAAGAGGTCAGTACCAGCACTTATATGTGGCTGCTCTCGTTTATGTGTCGTTCAAAAACTATTTTATAGGTAGCACTAAACGTTTAAAACATTTTAGTGAAGCTATCCTTTGGCTTTGGTCCACTCTTCAACTTTAAACAATCCAGTTCGCTTGTAAACTATCCATACAACACATTTACATATCTGCATACAATTTCTTTGGTGTTAAGCCTGCATTTGCACGAATTTTTTAACAAACGTAAAATTCTAGTGAAAGTTATGGTAATTTGGTATTCTTACCAGCAATGTCAGAGTAATTCGAGTGTACCTGTATCATATTTAAATATGCTTGCTCGATTTCAATGTTTAAAAAAGTAGAGGTAAACAAGTCAGATACAGTTGAACTGTGAAATATAGAATCGTTTATAAATTCGAAACGCTTTTTATTTAACAGAACGAGACATTGGTCGACATTGCGTAGGGTTTGTAGAACTGCGGTACAACCAGATATCAAAAAGTCAGTGCTAAAAAGAATTTAGTATTGCACCACTGAAATGCATTTATTATCTTAAAAAAGTTATTAGCATGTAGCGTTGTGTTGTTGGATTAATATTATCCACAAAATATTTATTTTCATTTTGATAACTTCTAATGCAAAATCAAAAGAGCTACCCAACCAATAAAACATATAATTGTATTGTGTCACAAGAGAAAATGAGCTTTAGCAGCCCAAGACTGTTAGATGCACGAGCGAGTGTTGGGCAGCTGATAGTTAAGGGCTGCTAAAGCGTTCCCTGCACGTGTGACACACAAATGTTTTTTTTTCCAAAAAATAGGAAAATGTAACAAAAAACACACATTGTTTAATTAAAAAATTCATGTGAAACGTGAAAGTAATCAAGTGACAGATGGTGAAGAACTTCAAAAATAGTGGCGTTATGAATTTTTCACACTTGAGCTGCTAAACAATATTTGCTCTCTATTTTTGGTCTCCTTATGGTTGGTTTTCCGATAAGGTAGGCGAAAAAATTGCAATTAATGCTTACAATTAGCGGTTCTGCTGCCAGACGTTTGGTACAAATTAGGGATTGCAAATTTACCGAATTTCAATGTACTGGTAATTCGGTAAATTATATAAAAATTTACCGATCTACCGGTATTTACCGGTTTATTTTTCGACATAAAAAAAAACAAAGAAATAAGCCACAAAATAAATAACCAAACTTTAATACTCATTAAATAATAACAACAGAAAGGTAAAACTCTGGGTAAACTTGGAAAAAATAATATTCCTAACTGGAAGACTAGTAACAGGCCCTAAAACATTTGAAATAGTAATTTAAATAAAAAAATATCTGTAGTTTCTTATTTTTCCAATGACTCTTTCGGTTTCTTTTGTTTAATAAAAAAGGCCCTGAGAAAACACAGCTTATCAATACTATTATCACTTAGCCGCGATCTAATCTTAGGACAAATTGTTCCTGCCGCGGAAAAGGCTCTTTTGGACTCCACACTAGTAGGCCGAGTTGTCATGAATGCTGCGAAAACCATTTTCAGGTATTTTCCATGAATTCTCTCCTTCCGAAAATATTTCATTTCTGTTTTCACACATTGATGAAGACTGGTAGAAGTAACCTGCTGTATTCTAAAAAAAATTGGAATAGTACTGTTTACATCAATTTTCTCACTTGTCGCTAGTTGAAGTTTTTCTTTAATGCAGCATTATCCGATTCTGGAGTTGATAGACCCAAAACCCGAATGAGGGGGATGTTATCTTCATCCTCATCAGAGGAATCATCGAGGTCAATGCTATTTGTATTTTCTGATGACTCTTCTAAAAACTCTCCCATAAACAACGGATCAGCTCTGTTGTGAGCCTGGTATTTTTTACCGAAATTACCTGTAAAAGATGTCGATTTCTTCATCGGTAATTTAAAGAACTTTCAAGGCGGTAAATCGGTAGTGCAATCCCTAGTACAAATGGAAGACTAACAACCATAAAGATACTACAGATGGAAACAACAATTCGTAGGTCACTATAAAAGTGGCAATGTTCGTCTGAACTCAGGTGATAAAGAAAGAGACAGGTGATCAATGCATCAAACAGTGACATTTTTTGTCGCATGCGAAAATGTATAATTCATTATTGGCAAAAGTACAATCTCCCATCTGACAAAAAATGTCACTAGTTGAAAATAAATCCCCAAAGGTTGTTTTGTCTTTGTAGCATACGCTCCATTAGAAAAATACAGCAGTTCCGAGCTGGCTTATTGCCTCTATCTGTAGTATATCTATGACACTAACACCCTCTTATTTTAAGAACTAATCTGCATAGATGGAAGCACTCTAATCTTTTTGGATATCCACTGTAAGTCTTTGTTTCAGTGGCAACAACGATTTAGACGCTTATAGAAGAGCAGGCCAATGTAAAAGACCCAGAGGTTTGGAACTGACCGTGGTATGGGCCGCATAAGGACGAGGAACACGTTTTGTAGACGGAGCAGTGTGCTAAAAAGAGCGTGGCTGAAAAATAAGGGCGGATTACGTGAAATCGGCGAAAAAAATGGGGGCTAGCATGTGGGAACGTCGAGTGAACAAGCCTCCAGCTCGGATTTTGAATTTGTTAGTCAGCGGTGGCTACCTAATAGCACAAAAGGATTTGTTAGCCACTCAACTGACCCCACATAAGACCTGCTCATCTATAATCGTCTTATTCGTTGGTGGCAATAATAGATATAGTTTGTAAGATCTCACTAGTACAATAACAACTTATTAAACTTGTTTTTTTTGGTAGTCCAACAGATCATACAAACTACAATCGACTTGTTGATTGGGGCCACTGTAGTCGTGGATTGAAATAATAATACACATTCTCAAACAAAAATATATTACCAAAAACATAATACTAGTAAGAGTACAAAAATTTGCTTTCTTTTTTTAACTATTAAAACAAAATAGTTTTGTTCAAAACAAAGTATTCGTTTGAAAGATCTATTGTTAATTTTAGAGAACTTCTAACTCTTGCTTGGGAAAAAGTGGAAATGAAATAGTTAGATAATTGGATCACCATAGCTTTTAGATAGAAAAAGAGCACATATCCTTAAGTTTTTTATCAACTTATTAGGCTGGTCGTATTTCAGCATGTTATTTGTATGGAAATGTGCTCTTTTATAGACAAATTGAATTTTATTGTGATACGACACACGGTACAGTTAGAACGGATAACAATGCGTTCTTAAAAACCACCAACAGTAAATTTTACAAACATTTCAATCTTCGACCTTGCACCAGGATGACAGTGGGTTGGTCTAAGAGTTTTTTAAAAAGTTTCTATAAACTGACAAGTTAATAATAGATTAGTACCTACCACTCAACAGTCCATTCTAATATCCTACTTCCTACCAATAAAATACGGAGTATTAGTGCAGTGGATTACGGATGATCAGGGGTGACATTCCGTTCATAAAAACTAGCGATCGCTTTCAAGCGACGTCGCCTGGATTTTACATTGATATTTTGACAAGGAAAGATAGAAAATACGTTAGGCGACATCTTACGAGTATCAGAAATTAGAACTATTTGTCCCTCCAAAACAACCAAATTTGGTGAGTGGAATGTATATATCGACAAGATCAATTCAATACTACTCGCTAGTGTGAACAGATTGCCACCGCAGGGGTGTTTGAACCGTCTTGGTTGGAGTTTAGGTATCTGAGAGTGAAGGAAGGTGATATTTCGTGTCTTGTATCACCACTGCGATTAATTTTTGATAAAAAGGTATTGTGCGAATTTAGCACAAATCGTATTTCCAATGATATGCTTGTCAAACCGTTGAGTCCATGGCGTTTTATGAAGAACATATTTTATCCGCAATATAATATATCAATTAAAAAAGGTTTTAATAAAACTCCAAGTCAAACCACCATGTAATTGATTGTACAAAGTAAGATCAATCAACTTTTGCTACTAGTTTCAGTAAAACATTACCATCATCCGGGTTATTTGAAGAACGTACAACTGGAATAGGTGATGCATAGTAAATCACCCATCTTATGAATTGAAATCATTTCTTGAAGTTGATGCGCAGTATGACGATCTACTGTTGCATAATAATGTGAGATAGTTAAGCAAATGCTGCGTTTTAGAAAGATTCTTCAACATTTTCTGAATAAAATTTGTGTGGTAATAAATATCCAGAACAATTTTTGATCTTGACTTACTGATGAACATCTCCAGGATTTAATGTCAATAGCTTGCAACAATTTTATTCAAATCTTCAGACAGATAGTCATTTTTCTCATTGATTTGTAAAAATTTATATTCGTAATTATATTTGTTTGATAAATATTTGTTCTATAAAATGCGAGCGAAACTAATTGGTTACCACTGCCCCAAAGCATGACTATGCCTGACTACTTTCTAGAGGATTCTGTAGTTTAATTAGATTTAATCATCTTTCCTGATGGATATTCACTCCCAGGGGGTAAGAAATTTCGATATAGAGATTGTTCATTTTGTTTCAGCAAATGATGTATTTGAACTACTTCACTTTAAAAACCATAAAAATGGAGGAGGCATTTGCAGGAAACCCAAATAAAAGTAAATCTCCAATCTATAATGAATAAATATAGTTGAGGGTAACGAAGAAGTTAATGGAAAATGGCAATAAAATCAAATATAAATGTAAGACATGAAAAAATTTATAACTTGGAGGATTTGAAAAATTACCTAAAAATATTGTGATGGCGAAGAGGGGTAGATAAGTGATGAAATAAGGCGAAAGTTTAAAAATTTAACAGAAATTTAATGGCAGCGACATTTTAAACATAACCTCAAAATTTCCGAAAAACATGGAAACTAAAAATTAATAATGGTGGCGAAGATGAATCGATGGAAAATGGTGAAAATTCAAGTTTTATACTGAATAATTCATTAGAAAAGTTCTGGGAGAAAGTTTTTACAAAACACTTGAACATGTTCCCAAAATAATTTTTACGTAACTTCTTGAATAAAAATGCTTTAGATGATATGAATTAAAATACTTATTTTCTACGGTTCGGTACAGTTTTTTAAATAAAAAACATTTAAAATAATGTTAAGAGTCACATCTGGGCGATTTTTGATAAATCAGAAAATTATCATTTAATAATATTGTTATTGGTTTATGTAAGTAATCATTTGATATACAGATTGTCCTAAATTCCTATTTTTGTTATTCTTACAAATATAGTTTGATTAATTGACATGGAAGTTCGGATAAAAAAAATATAAAAAAACCATTCAACTGAAAACCTCTTTTGCAAAGCTTTTGGTGTAACAACGGTCGATAACTCCATTATTATAATAAAAAATTGTTCTCACAAAAAATGTAGGCAACGATATATATTATAATTTATAATGGGACACTCTGTATAATAATTCATATTTAAATCCTTCTCTAATAATATTCTTTTTTTCTCAAAGTATTTTCCTTGATAGCTCACCGTTAATATATTTATCCATCTTTTATAATTTGGTAAAAATCAATATTTTGAGAATGATGATTATAACAAAGAAGTTTAAGTGTTAATAGATATACAGAATGGTCCATTTGATAAGAAAATAGACATTTACACAATAAAGTTGCTAAATTGTTTCTGAAAACTCCATTTTCATATAAATTGTGTATAAACGGAGCCATCGAACATTGGTAACATGGAGACTAAATAAGGAAATCGGATTCCATGTATTCCAATTTCTGTGGAGAGGTCGGCGGTTCAAATCCAATACCAAAAACATCTGACTGCAGAGCAATAACAGCCAATCATAAGCCTTGCAAAGTTGCAAACACTGAGTTCATTTTTTTATTGGTTTCTAGTTCATAGATCAGTATGTTAGGCAAGAGAGGATTATATTAGAGTTGATCGGCCTATTATACTGTGACCTTTCCAGATCTATTGTGGTCCTCTGAATCTAGATCACATTCTCCAGCCCGACTCTAAGAAGCCTTGAAACTGAATCTTTCATGTGGTGGCAGTGACTTCCTATCACCTAGTACAAGAAACAGCACAAACAGGCAATCGCAATGACAGAGGATGTGCTCACCAGTTTCCTCTTCTAGGTAACAGAAGCTGCACATGGCTTTGTCTGTCAAATCATTAACTTTGCCTACCTTTTAAGCTTACAGTACCCTGTTAACATACCTACTACAGCTTTGACAGTTTTCCTGTATTTGCTTATTACATCTGCCATAAAAGTTGGAGAACATTTTTTAATAAAACGTAACAACAAAGTCTTCTATTTCTACCACTATCAAACCGCTCTGCATTTCATTTTCATATTTCCTTTCAACACAAATTTAGACGTTATATTTTTGACATCTACTGTGTTGCCACGTTCAAAATATCGCATTCGAAATAAGCGATCGTTTGGAAGTCCATAAATTCGATGCGATTAGTCGTGTATGCGTCGATTGATTTCGAAAATCGCACCCCTGGTGAGGTTACCCACCATTCTAGAGATTTCTGTGCCACCCACTTCCTTGTGGCCATATTATTTATTAAAAGAGGTTGTTTAGGAATTAGAAATTAAACCATTTTTCGAGTAGGAAATCCGTTTTTGTCCTCGTTTTTAAAAATATCGAAAAAAATTGTGATTATTTGGTGATAAAATATGATATGTCTTGTGAAAAACATTTCTTTCCTACTTTATTTATCTTTGAATATTTTCACCTTTGGTAACTGAAAACACCATTAAATGCAATTCTCGTCTTCGTTTTAAATAAGCTGCACTACCAACCACTAATGCAATAATTTTAAACAATTTCAATCTTTCTGGTTCTTACTTTGAGTTTTGATTATTCATTATCATAAGTAATGTTTATAATTTAACTACTGTTATTTATAAAACCTAAGCCTACACCTGCCGATATAAAGGAGATGTCTCCCAGTGACCTGTCCACCTTCCTGGAAGGACAGGATGGACGATGACCTAGGAGGATAACTCTTCGAGAGGATGTACAATGAGTCACATGTGGCCCAAGTGCTGTGAGCCTACACTAACCTTACTCTACAGATACCTCCTTATCTAGTCTCCATGGTTGTTACACTAAAAATTATAATTATATGGAAACGGAATGTATAAAATATTAGATTTTTCCGAACACCGACCGTACCGTGTGCGGTAACCATAACGAAATAAGTCTATATGTATATAGACGAGTATGTAATGATACGACACTGAAAAAAAAACACAACTACCACTATGAAAGCACACACCATTTATACCTGCGTAAACTATTGACTATAAATATGTTAAATATATATAATATAATCTCTATACTCTATACAACATTATCAATAATTTATTTATACATATGTTCCCTTTACTTTCAATTTTTTTTGCAACAATTTTTTTTATATGTATAAGTATCAAATTTAGATGAATAAATATGCATTTTTTTCCATGTACGGGTCCTGAAGTTTAGAAAACAAAAACAAAAAATTAAATAATTGTAGAAAAAGTTTTGTCAGAACCCTGTATGTATGTATATATAGTCTTTTTGTTTTTTGATTATTTGAATAATAAATAGACTTCTCGGTATATATACCTCGAAATAATTACAAAATAACATGCGATAAAAATAAGAAATTATCAACAAATAAATAATAATAATAATAATTAAAAAAATTAAGTAGGATTTTTCATAATGCGCTTTTGCCTGAAATCGTACACTCGTCGACAGAAAAATACCATTTCCGGTGATACTAGAGTCATGGGAGGTTGCCGGTGAGATCTGGGATACGGTTCCGGATTGGGTATGCACGGTAGAGATGCTTCTATACCAGATTCTATGCGTTTGTATGTTTTCCGGTATCTGAAATTTATAGAAAAACGTTTTAAAAACTTTAATACTAATTTTCATAATGGAAAATTGCATGGTTGCTATTTTTTACTCTATATAGGGTGATTGATTACTCTGATAAAGTTCAGTAAGCCTGTTATTCTGAAAGATACCAAAATAAGTTGATTATAAAAATTGTACGCAGCTTTATATTTTAATCTTACCAGATCAAAGTTATGGTTTTTTTAATGAAACACCCTATACTTCACTGTAAAACTGAAATCCGCTTTACTTTCCCACACTATAAGGTTGTAATATGTAATACAGGGTATTGGAAACATTATAATAATGATACAAATTTCAAATACAAACTTGCTTGAAACAAATGGGATTTCAATTAGTGAGACTTACCTACAATATTCATTGAATGTAAGCACGTAACATTTATCATCGATACACGCAACGCTATTGGAATCTTTATGCCTGGAAGCAAACACTTCGTCTGGTTGATCAGCCGGTAGCCTTCCTTGTTCCGTGTGTTCTGGACGATAGTACCATAATAACGACATCATCATTTCACCTGAAAAATATCCATGAATAAATAAAACTTGATTATTTTTAATAATTTAAAGGGATTTTTGCTAGGTTGCCTAAGTTAAGTTCAAGAGTTTGAATGAACATATTCAGAGGCAACCAAGTTCTGAAAACGGTTAATAACAACATGTGGTCTGAAAGTTTTGAGATAAAATTCACCTGGTTTGATTGAGGTTGGGATTAGAGTGGCTGGAATACGGTCGTTCTAATCTTGGGGATAGAGTGTACCAGTGACTGACAGCTGTACAAATTGGCAGAAATATTACAATTCTTTCAGCACTGGATTTAAATTTGTAACAGTACCTACATTTTGTTATTACACATTACTAATTGATCCGTTCCTGGGTAAGCTTGACAATCATAGCAGCTTCCGCCACAAATCCTCACTAAGAGCTGTGAAGAGCTCAGTCATTTAAGGTAAGTTCCTTAGCCTTATATTAACGTATATTAAATGTTTTGTCCTGAAACTTGGAGGGTCTTTATATGACTTAGTCATCCGATAAGAAAAGATATTCTGAAATTCTACACCTAAGGGGGTGAAAACCGGGGGCAAAGTTTGTATGGGAAGAGTTTACTTGGTCCAATCTACTTTAAATGTTGCATGAACATTCTTCAACAAAATTTATGGAAGAAGTGTTTCATATTTCATTGAAACTAATCGCCTAACGGGATGAAAAAGGGGTAGAAAGTTATGTTGGGGGTGATTTGAATCGAATTTGATATCAATACTTCTTAATGCTGTTGATTTAAATTACATTTTATCTTGACACGTTGAACTCACTTTGTGCAATGTAATACTGACATCTATAATAAGGTTTAAAACTAATAGAAATCCTATTAGAATTAGAACAGCAGCCAATGCTACATAACTGTTGACATTTCTCTTTCCCTATTTGAATTTCTTGACTTTTATGCCAATCATTATAGTATATGATAAATTTGGTGTGTTGAATATAACTTTTTAGTCTCCTTGTTAGGATTTTGAATATTCTATTTATGTAGATTTTGAATGGTTCAATAAATAATTATTCAATATTTAGTAAGTTGTTTATTTTTAGTAACTTGATGTTAATTTTTTTATAATGTATTTCTAGCTTTCCACCTTTTGCTTTACGTTTTATTGTATTAAAACCTGATGGCATCCAATTTCATATTAATTGTACACCCAGTAACAAACGATGGTATCGTTAAGTTAAATGGTGGAATTCGGTCCAAATCGTAACTGCTCCTCGGCTCACCAAACCAGGTAATTGGATCGAAAGACCATGTCTGATTGGCTGAAACTCGATAATGTCAATATTGCGCCTGAGATTGAAAATTTGTTTCACTAGTTTTTCCTGAGTCATCCACTATACCGGTTAGTCATAACTATTGGGGCATCGGCTAAAGGCAGATTGTTTGGACCAAATTATGGTGATAGGATCAATATGCCTTGATAAACTATTGCTGTGGAAAAAGATAAAGGGCGTTAAAGTTAAATTTTTCCACAGCAATATCTTATCAAGACATATTTGGTCCTATCGCAATAGTTATCTACCCTTAGCCTATGTCCAAATAGTTATGACTCACCATGTATAATTAGGAAAACTACTTCATTGACAATTGACATTATTGACGAGAAATCATGAGCTACAATACAACTTTCAGCCAATCAGACGATACGTTTACAAATAAAGATATTTGGATCCAATTACCTACTTTGAAGAGCCGGTACATGAAAAATTTGTTCCTTTCTCCATGGACAGAAAATTGGTGAAGAACTCCACTACCTGGGGTGGAGTGCTCTAGACTGAGGCATTGTTACATGTTTAATGTTAATTTATATTTTAAATTGAAGTTTTAGTTTAATTTGAAATAATCAGTTTTAGTATTGTAAATATGGACATGTTAACTTTAAATGGTTTGTGATCAAATAACCAGTTTCCAGGATGATATGAAATTTGACATTTTGTTACCGATAAATAAATGGCTTTGGACACCTATTTTTTTTTGTATCACTTACCATCTTCAGGATTTTCCCAGAGAGCAGCAATTTTCGCTACAAACGGTAGATCATTCTTCCTCGGTCCTGCTTTAAGGAGAACACAATCTTTAGGAACGATTTTGTCACCGCCTTCATGTCTCATTGCCGGATAACATCTTCTCACGATCGTTAATTCATCACTCTATAAAAAGAGAATATGGAATGATAGATCGACAAGATAAAATTCATTATCTTATATGTCAGTCGAAATTTAAAAATTTTAAATTGTAGTATCCAACCAGATTCTGAATTTAATAGATGAAAGTAGAAATGGTGCACTTTTCAATAAATAGCAAAGCACACATCTTGATCACAAAGAAACACTTTTTCCAAATAGTAACTGATATAGGTGTGGAACAAGTTTTATATTTTTATTTCTTGTTTGCGAAGAAGAAATGAATATGAGAATGCTGATGGATATGATGATCATTAGGGTATGTTTTGTTATGATTTTGAATTATTTCATATCCATATTGAATTCAAGTAGGATTTTTAACTTGAAAGACATGAAAAAATAATAAGTTTCAATAATTTTTTTTGCCAGTCAATTATTTTATTTTCTAAAAGTAGCTGAGAAGATTGATCAAAATGACATTCGCAAAAACAGTAGCGGAGATAAAAATCCAGAAAGGAACAACAAGAAAATTTGAATATAACAAAGGAGTTCATTGTCAGCGACGCTTTTCAATTTGGCCCTAGATTACATATTGAAAGAAATTAGTAAAGGAAACTTGAGAACAAAGGGAGGTCAACTAAGCATACGCTGATGATGTTGCACTAGTACAAAAAATAGGAAAATTATGGAAGAAATAGTGAAAGAAGGAAACAAATATTGGCCTGAAAATAAATGCGGATAAAACAAAGCTATTGAGATTCAAAAAGAAGTGTGAATACAGGCATATTAAGATTGGTGATTATAAGTTTCAAGAGGTAGATAAAATAAAATACGTGGGTATAGCAATATCTAATGACGGAGACAAAGAAACCGAAATAAAAGAAAGAATAGCAGCCACGAATAGAGCATTCCATACCAATAAAAAACACTTGAGAAGTAAATTGATAAGTAAGAAGACGAAAATGAGAGTATACAAAACAATTATAAGACCTGTATTGATGTATGGATCAAAAACATTAACAATGACCAAAAAACATAAGAAAGAATTGAGAATACAGGAATGTAATATATTGAGAATGATATTAGGACCGAAAAAAGTTGAAGATGATTATAAAAAACGAACAAACATAGAATTGGCACTTGAAATAGGAAAAGATATAGTACAAAAAATTAAGGGACAGAATAAAATGGTTAGGACATATATGGAGGGCAGTTACAAAGTCAACAATATATGCAATGATGGAATGGATACCTTATGATGAGCGAAAGAGAGGAAGACCCAAAACAACGTGGTAACAGGAGGTTACAAGCGACCTTAATAGCATAGGAATAAGGATTTAAAATGCTTTTTGAAGTGGCGCTACTCCCCCGGGGGTTTAAGCCAATATATAAATATATAATTATATGGCATCATTACATAATGTTTCGACTTGTCTTCACGAAAATTTGGAAAAAAAGTTCCTTGAGGTGACCATCACAAATCCTTGGAGGTTCATCAAAAATCAATCATACAAAAAAATCCTTCGATCGGGCACTAGTTTTTTATGTTTTTAATACTTTTATAAAATATGGTACGCCATTGGTGCGTTTATGACAAATATCATCCATGTTTTCTCACCCCTTACCTTCAGATAGGTTTGCCAAACTATACTTTCATAACTATGTAATTTTTTACTATTCTACATGTATATTTAGCATAATATACTCATTCTTCAATTACAATAATTTAATCCTTTAAAATATTTGACTTACATTTAAAAATACTTTTGCTTCGAACGATTCTCCTTCCCACATCCAACCGTTCGACCACTTGGGTATATTCAGTGGTCGCTTGATGGGAGTAACCACAACCTCACTACACTTGGATTTCCTTCTGTTGTTCTCCGTTTTTTGGGGATTGACTTTGAGTTTTTTATTCACCACAACTTTATTTGTACTTTTTTTGTTTATCACCGTTTGTTTGCCGCACTTATCGGTTTTGGCGGTATTTTCTTCGTGTGTCCTTAATTTAGCGTCACTGATAACACTTTCTATGGTTCGTTCTACGTTATTTTTCGCGAGCGTTTTTTCATCGGGCGCCGATATGGATTTAGAATTAACTTTTTTCAATTTTTCTTTGGTTTCAGTAACTCGTGATTTACAGTTTTTGTTTCTTATCGGTATTACATTTGATATTTTCCGTCGTTTTACTGCCTTTTCGCGGTTGCAACTCGATCTTTTCGCCGTTCTTTTTCTCAATTTAAATTTGGTTTTGGCTAATTGAGACATTTCTCCTAAAAGTTTTCGTTTGCCGTTATTTATTCTAATAGTGTTCGTTTCTTTTTTAATCAACAACTTGTAGGAACCGCATTTTTGTTTCTTCTTTAAAGGTGCCACTTCTGGGCTGGGTTCTTTTTCCGAAAGCATGGATAATTTCCGTTTCATGTTTTTAACTTTTACATTTTCAGCCACTGTATTTATCACTGGAGGTAGAGGCTTCGGCGATTCGTCTCGAGGTTGTTCCGTTACTTTTTCTTCCTTCGGTTGCACCAAAATCGGTATCTGTGATTCTCCTTGTCTTAATTCTTCAATCTTTTCCGAAAACTTCTTCCCTTCCTCATCGGCCGATTCACTTTTCTGCTCCAGCTCATCTTGAGGACTCTCAATTTCCCTTTTAACGAAATCTTGAGAATTCCCGCACATCAACAACATGGTGTTTTGCTGCAAATTAGCTGCTATGTTATTCCTAACCATAGCTTTTCCAATCCTAGCTTTCCTCGTCTTACATTGTTCTTGCTCGATGGTCAAATCAGATTCTTGTTTGGTGGATACTGGTGGTGGAGCTTGATACGTTGCTCCGGCAGGTGATGGTGGTGGTGGCATTCCGGCTGAACCTCTCGCAGGGCTTGGAGGACCTGTTGCACTGGCTGGTTCGAGGGGAAGTGCCAACGCTACCGGTGGTAAAGGCATTGAATCGTTTGAAATGTTAGACCTCTTACAATCACCAGTAAGAGGTCCAGTATGTACGTTTTTTGGACACGATTGCATTGGACACGGACAGCTACTTTGATATGCATCTGGAGAAAAAATTACTTTTAATATTCAAGTAAAAACAACAACAAAAAAGGAAATACAATTTCTTTACTTACTTATATATGGAATAGCTCTGGAAGATGGATGCGAATAACAAGTAGGCGCCGGAGGCCCAAATGCAGCTGGAGGTGGATAATAGTGAGACGGTGGCGGCGGCTGGTAGCTCTCTACGAGAGCTTGAGGTGATGCATATGTCTCCATTAACGTTGGTGGGGCAGCAGGGTATGTTGTTGCGTTGGCTGATGCTGGAGTAGTAGTTACCACCTAAAAAAATAATACAAAAATTTTATATTCCGTAAATTCCTTATTAAAAACATGGATACTATTTTTTTTAAATCAATTGAAAGTATTTAATTCAAATTAACAACCATTTCAATGCGACCTACTTAAATTTCTTATCCTTATGCGTGTGTGAGAGAGAAGAAGGCAGTGAAAAGAGAAGAGAAACGAGAAATGTAAGTTAAAAGAATAGATAAAGAGAAAAGGCATGTAAAGTAAAGGGGATGAATGAAGGTGGGTGAGAGAGAAAGATTGGGGATGTAAATTAGAATGAGAGAATAACAAATTTTAACCTATTTTGAATCCTTAATTATGTGAATTCACAGATACCAAAACAAAAACTAGCTGGTGGTTATCCACAGATTGTATAAAACAAAATATTTGATGAAATAAAGATTATATTATGTAAAGTAATAAATAATGAAAAAAAAAGATTATAAATAAAGAGAATAGGTAAGAGATAGAAAGAAGAAAAGGATTAGAGAAGAGAAAGGGGAATAATAGTGGAGAGAAAAAAAGAAAAAATAGACAAAAAGAAGGAAGAAAGAATAAGACAGATACGAGGAACAAAGGGAGGTGGATAATGCGAGATATAGATAGCAACGAAAGACAGAGTGGGATTGAAAAAATAGATAATTAGAGAAAGAAAGAGAAACAAGAAACATATTGATAACAGAAGAGTGAAGAAAAGAGAGAGCAAAAAATGCATCAAGAAGTTGGAATGCAAAGACGCAATGAAAGAGAAAGAATTGGTAAGTCGAGTTCATGAAAAAAATATATTTTCCTCATCTACTTAAAATGCGCGACTCGCCCACAAACTATTGTGCAATGCAGCTTTTCTCAGAATCGTTCAAAATCCGATGACTCACATTTTTGTTTACCGAATGTCATATCGTGGAATATTATTATCTGTAGTAATATGATATCACGAGAGAGTGAAAATAAATTGAAAATCATTCGACAGATTTAAGGGTTCGAGTAGTTATTGCGAAATGGCAACGAGTTTAAGAAAATTACTTGAGAATTATTATCTAATTTATCGAACTTTCCATAGATTACTTTTGACTTTATACAATCAAAATCACTATCAAGATTTTATAATTTCATTGAACATATTTATATCACTCGACTCAATATATACAGAGTGAAAAGTCTAACTGGAACAAATTCTGCAACTGATAAATAAAGATTTATCACAAAATTCCTGAAATATGTCAATTTTTACTTTCAATGGAGCATATTACAAAGAGATTTGTTTATCTATTTAATTATCTGGGGGGTTGCAGACACCCCCAACTTTTTTTTAAATGGAAGAGTAGGTTGATTGAATTTTTATTTGAAAGGTTTTCCAATAGCAGAGCAGATACAATTCCATTTTTTTGTTACTTTTTATAAGCAATGTGTCGGAAAAAAATGAAACAAGGATCTAGAAAATACGTTGTCATGTTGTTGTCATTCAATCAACATTCAATAAATCTCGCTGAAATAATGTAAGTATATAAGTATATTCCGTTTTGATTGGCTAGTACGTATATGAATGACTACAATTAAAAATTTCTATTGGTTTCGAGAAACGTAAAAAAATAACCATAAAATCCGTAAGATGAATAAGACAGAATTATGCAATTTTTACGGAAAAAAGAGGATATGTATTTAGTTTTCAGCGATTCTAAAAAGTCTTTCACTAGCAAAGTTTTTATTTAAATGTCAGTTTTGTGACTTTGACAATTGAAAGTGAATACATGAATTTGATTATTTCGAGAATGAATGAAAAAGTGGAAATTCGTCAACCAGTGTGCCGGGTATATTTGTAATCTCACATTTTGGTAACCTCTGTGTCTTCTGATTTGATACATGGTTAGTGATCTTTGACCGCACGATTAGAGCGCTTTTGACTATACACTGTGTTATTTATAAGATGCGACATAGAGATTCCTGTACAAAACTGTCAAACTTGTTTATCAAATAGCGTCCATAAAAAATAATAACAGATTTGGAAAGGTCGTTGAAAAATAAATTCAATTGCTCTTTTAATTTTTATAAATTTGCTTTGGTTTACTAAAACAATTCATAGTTATGTATAAAAAAGTCGAATTCCATTTTCATACCATTTTCGAATACTTTCAACCGCGTAGGAAATAGCCAGACGGGTAGAAGCACGGGAAATTTAATAGTTAAGCGTGAAGTATCGCGGTTCAATTCCAGCTGTGGTGTTTTCAGTATTCGAAAATGACTTTTTCAAACATAATTATTAATTTTTTCATTAAACCAGACCGAATTTAAGGAAACTTCGAACTTATTTTTTAACGACCTTTCCGTTATTTTTTATGAACGCTATTTGGTAAAAAAGTTAGCTAGCGTTTGACAGTTTTGTACAGGAATCCCCATGTAGCATCTTATAAATGACACAGTGTATCTCACGAATTTTAAAATTATTTAGATTTGAAATACTACAGATATAGTTTTTGAACTGAAATCGTTTTTTTATTTCAAGTAGCTTAAATGTTTACATAAAAAAAGTGAGTCTGCCATTATATAAAAAATCGTTCAGATTAAGTCATATTTTTCATCACCTATTATTATATTGATTATTTTTTTCACTTGTCAAAATCTGACATTTTGTTGGTTTTAACCAATAGCAATAGATTATTCTAGCCAATCATTCGGTATGCTTCCTCATCGATAATACCTTGTTCACATTGAAACGTCAAAATTTTACTTTGAATTTGTCATTATTGACAACTAAAAGTGCTTCGAAGTTTATTGAAAAATGAACACAAATCGATTTAGTGCCATCACCCAAGAGAACATTTATTCCACTCCACATTTGATGAAAAAAATAATCTTCCCAAATACAACTCGCTCTTCAAATTTTATCACATAATTTTTCATTTTCTTCACTAAAACTTGTTTATTTTATGCAAAAACATTCAAACAAACCGAATTTAGATAAACAAGTTTTCGTGGTAAAGAAAAAATTATCGATAAAATTTGAAGCACTCGTGGTATTACCTTTGATAATATGGTTTTAAAATAATTCAATTTCCAATTGTCTTTTCACCAACTGCTGAAGATTGTACGTAAATTTTCTTAGACATCAGCCTAAGAAAATTTATCCAGAACTATTCCAAATTTATCTTCCAGTTGCCGTAATAGTAAGATACGTTACAAGACCAGAATAGTATATTAAGTACCAAGTGTCAAAAACGTTACTTTAGTCACCAGTTTTCTGACCTAACCTTATGAAACGAGTGACTAAAGAAGTTTTTCTACAACTGCTTTGAAAAGTGACGTATTTCTTATAGCTTACTTAATTTCGAAACCAAATATTGCTCATACTGTGAGAAATATCATTTCTCACGGCACTTTGCCCACGCCACATACATTTATATGGAGAATCAAATAAAATCGACAAAAACTTAGTATGATACTGTCACCTTCAAATACCTACTTAGTTGTCACAAAACTGACAGATTATATTAAAAGTTTTTAAATTGTAAAAGGTAGTTTCAATCGTGCTTTGATAAAAATCCCAATTTCTATTGAAAATATTAGTTTAACTTATTTATAATACAAATAATATGGATACTGACAGATACTCCGCGAAAAAAGCTGCAAAAGTATCTTTAGATTTGTGGCCGGAGATTTCAAGAAAAAAGTATGAATTGGCGAAAAATTTATAGAGTGGAGAAGAAATACAAAAATAAAATATTTTTCGGAAAGTGTATTTTGAAAATTGTCAAAAAAATTAAAGGCGTCTACACTTTGGTCACAGTTTGTGCAGTTGTAGGAAAAGTATAGTAGTTTTCTCACACATGTGTTTGAAAGTTGAAGTTGAACTTTCCCCACTTGTTGTACAATATACTATTTTCTACTACCGTGCGTAAAGTACGTACTTTAAGCATGCTACGAAGTGTGTAAAGTTTTACTTTTTTGCACTAGTGCGTAATGAAAATTAGTAGAGTTTTTGGGAAGTAAACTGACATGGTTTTAGTGACGGAAGTAAGTAGGAAAATTACGTCTTGCAAGTTGAGACAACGCACCTTTAAAAATAATAGGAATAAAACTCACCTGTTGACTGGGTTGCGAAGGTCCACTCGGCGGTACCGAATAAATATCCGTTGGATTAGGCGGTGGATAGTACTGCGTAGTTAGATACCTTCTTATGGGATACTTGTGCACGTACGGATTCGGCGAATAGCACATGTCGTGATTCGAATAAGGTGGATTAGGAGGCGGAGTCGGATAAGGATAAGAGTGAGGAGGATAAGGATACGAATAGCCCGGATATTGGTATCTATAAGCTGCTGGAGGATGCGGCGGGGGCGGCGCTGGTTCTTTTGCCGTCGTCACCGATGTTATTATCACCTGGAATAAAATTAAATAGTTATTTTTGTATCAAAGGTGCTAAGTAGATAATTGTCTCCTAGTGCCTTTGGCCCGAGGGTATATATTATCTATTAGTACACTCCAACCGGTATCTCGTGAAATGAGGTGACGATGCGCCGTAACAAATTTGAAATAGGGTATCCGACAAAGCCAATCGTGCGGTAGACGTTATGCAGTGTGGTTCATTAACTCGCGTTATTTGAAGTTGATTTTGTTGTGATCTTATATCTAATAAACTACACACTGCAGATTTGCCTAAATGATTAGTTTTGAAAAAAACTGTTTCTTTAATCTTGAAGAAGCAATGAATTTTAAAGTACCAAAAAAACTTGTAAATATTAGACGATGATCGAATGTCAATAAACGTCAAAACAAACTGTGGAATTTTACCAGTGTATCTGACAACGTCTTGAAGTTTTGCCAACCCGTTAGCTGTAAATTGCCCTGGCATTGATGGTAACAAAATCGCGGACCGCCACGCGAAAGATGCTACCACTAATAACGACTCAACACACATTGTCCAACTCGCAACCGACCTAAAGACCCACTTCAAAAACGTTACACAAGATTCTTGGCGACACCTGTAGCGCAATAGCAGGACATCCACTTCTCCTCTCTCCCTGAACTTCTTAACCCGGAGAGAGGCTACTACAATAAGAAGAATCCGAATCAGTCATACCAAAATCTCACACGGATATTTGATGTCTTCAGGAAATCGTCCCGTTTGCCATAGCTGTAATAATATTGTGACCGTTAAGCACATACTGACGGGCTGCAAACAATTTTCTGCTATATATAAACAACTTGACCTTAGACCCAACCTCAAGGAAATGCTCCGACTCGTCTGGTCACGGGGCAGAGTCACCGGTCAGTCACCAAATGCTGGTGACCATAATGTAATAAGCGCCATAAGAACTAGTGCCCACCAACTAGTCAGGTCATTGGTGATCAAGTCTAATAGGGCCCTAAGCAAGCTGAATTGCTATCGTATTATCTAAATTATAGATATCTAATATAGATTGTTGTGAAGTATTATATTTTCCTATAAACAATAAAGATTTATTATCGGTTTTTATCTTGAATCAATCATGTTGGTGTAAAGTCTTGGAATTGAGTTTACTTGGGTACTATTTACATGGCATACAAATCAAAGTGATACCAGCTACAAAGTATGCAGAGGCGATGTTTGGCTTTGATTTATATTAGAGGAAATCATACACTACCTAGATCATCTGACTCAACATCATTTAATTTTTTTTTTCATGGATTTATTTAGAGACGTTGCGAAGGGTTGCAAATTGCACTGGTGTCCACTGGGGACCAGCTTAAACACCTTTCACATCAACAGTATGTTTAGAAATTGAAATTTAAAAAATACACAAATAAAATATACGGACAAAAATTATTTCAAATTTTGGCGAACTCGCCCGCGCATCCACCACATTATAGCTTGTGTGTACCACCAAAATTGCGAGTTTTGATTCGTATTAAAATTAGAAAAGGAGAAATCTGTTAAATCTCTTTTGGATACCTTGATTGTTTATTTAATTTTTTCAGCCGTTTTTCGGAGTTTTGTACAATCTGTGGAGCAAGCGCGATTTAAAAATTCATCATCCTATATATTTATTTCCAATGCACATCATTTTAAAGCTTATAGTGTCTAGTTTCCGAATGTAATTTTGATTTTTAATAAAATCCAATCATTTTCCAGAAATCAGGGAAATTGATCACACCGCTAAAAACCGGACTTTTTTTTAAAATAAATAAATAAACAAATCAATTTTTTATCAAAACGCGAGAAACATATTTAAAAAAAAATTCTGAGATCATTCAAGACTTCCTAAGGTTCCATTATAAAAAAAATTAGGATAAAAGACTCAAAATCTTGTGGAGTACCGCTTTTTGAAATATTTTTGTCAAGTACGGACGAGCTGCAAGTCACATGGAATGATAGCTACGGGTCTTCCCATTGCGATGAACTTTGAATCATCGGGAAATGTCAATTTTTTGCCGAGTTATGGAACAAATCGTCCGCGCCCTGCATAGACAGCAGAATTCCTACAGGCAGAGCAGCAGCTGAAATGTGGATACTCTTAGGTCTCATTATCTTTTCGAATTTTCGAAAAGAATGATAGGGACCATTTTTGTAGATAATAAGATTTGATCGTGAACAAAAAATTGAATAAAGGTGCGACAAACATTGTAGAATATGTCGTTTCCATTGGTTATTTATGTAGATTAAAAATCACTTATTGGATTTAAAAAAAATTATATACAGAGTGCAATATTTAATACGAATTCCTAAATTAATTTTTCAAAGCCGGTCCTGCAAGTTTAGCTAATACCAGTCCAATGCTTGATAGTAGTGTTCAGTATCATGAAAAAATTAGAGAAATCAAATGAGCCGTGTAAACATTATAACCAATTAAATTTAAGGTCAATAATAGTAAATTAATAAAAAAGGCGAGTTGACACTTTTTAGTAGCCTCATGACACACGAGCTCATATAATACCCTTCTTGGTGTCCGTCATCGATTGTCCTTCTAACACATTACGCTGGAAGAATTAGTTCATGTTTAGATTACGCGCAAGCAGGACCTATCAATCGGGAGAATTTACAACATTCAAAATAGGATGCAGATGTACCTTTCGTAGTGGCAATGTGTCTTACGTCTTTTTCTAATGTCCCACTGACAGTTCTCGTCAGGTCTGTACTTTGTTGTTTAGGGTCAATTATTATTTATGCAAAGTGAATAATTATCTTATTGTTATATTTATTTAAATAATACAAAAATATGCCCAGATACACGGAAAAACATCAGCATTATGAAAGTGTACAATTATTTTCAGTTAGAAAAAGAAGCTGGTAATTATTAATTTCATAGCCTTTTCGAATTTGGCTGAATACAATCCTGATTATTTTGTTTATCAAATTTAAGGTCACTAATATGTCAAAATAGCAAATAAGATATCTAAACGACAAAAACCGGATACACACCAAGAAGGGTATTACAGGGTGTCCCAAATAAGAGTGACTGATTTTAAACATAAATGCCCAGCTTATTAATTGCTTCAAAGAGATGGGGTTTTCACTAGTTTCACTAGTTTATCAAAGAGATTTTTTCAGGCTTGGTTGGCATTTCATCTCATCAACACAGGGTGTTTTACTAATGTTGGTCAAATTTAAAGAGGAAAATATGTATTATTTTAAATGAGACACCCTATAATTTTTGATCTCATTCGAAAGAGCAATCATTCTCCTTTCCAAAAATGTATAGTTTTCTATCTTTTGTTTCATTAACAACAAAAATATTCGAGGTTTCATGTAATAGTACATTTTTAATTAGTAGTTTTATATGAACGTATTTTGATGCCTAAAATCAAGTCATGCTGTGACCGTTTGACGCATAACAAAATCATTTAAGTCGGTTTCATGTAGTATGCATTTTTAATTACGTAAATAATTGCCAACAAATCTGAAAAACAGTTTATTTAGTAAGAAAACAAAATAACATTATTCAATACGTATAAAGAACGAAGTTACAATAAATGCTGCATATGCCTACCCTCTTCGTTTATGCATAACTGTAAGCGAAATTTTAAATAATTTTCAAATGAATTTTCCAACATTTCTGGCGGAATGTTTTCAATAATGTTCCTGATATTATTGTTGGTTATGCTGAATTGTTAGGCTTAGGATTGTAGCACCTATCCTTCACATATCATAGCATGAGTTGAATCTAGGCATCAAAATACGTTCATATAAAACTACTACTTAATTAAAAATGTACTACTACATGAAACCTCGAATATCTTTGTTGTTAATGAAACAAAAGATAGAAAACTATACATTTTTGGAAAGGAGAATGATTGCTCTTTCGAATGAAAACAAAAATTATATGTGTTCCATTTAAAATAATACATATTTTTCCCCTTGAATTTGACCAACATTAGTAAAACATCCTGTGTTGATGAGATGAAATGCCAGCCAAGCCTAAAAAATCTCTTCGATAAACTAGTGAAAACCCCATCTCTTTGGAGCAATTAATAAGCTTGGAATTTATGTTTAAAATCAGTCACTCTTATTTAGACACCCTGTATATGAACTATACTCCCTGAGGATCTCCACATATGGTAGAAGTATGTAAAGTTCCGTCAGAATAGTGATAGTAAATTTTAAGTTAAGTTGCAATTTTATTCACAGAGGAAGGAGGCTGAATTCATCAGATCTTTGGTATATTAAAAAATGTTTCATTTCATTTACCATAATAAGGATAAAAAGTAATTTACGAAAACAGAAACCGACATGCCACTCTGTATAAAAAAAAAACTGGCAATCTACATTACCAAAACAACCCTATAAAATTTCAAATTAAGTCTGACTATTGTTATAGAACGGAAGATTTCCGAGCTGGTTGTAGGGTAGACCCTCAAAATGTTGCACCTTTTAAAACTTCCGCCTACCGGTCGAGCACCTGCCTTAACGGAATATCTATTCAAAGCATCTTTCTGAAAGGGCGATCTCCAGATGTTGGGTTTCTTCCCTTACTTATTTAACTATTTGTTAATTCTTCAAGCTGCTAAAAACGGTACATGGAAGAAGTTGTTCTACTAGTTTTAAATATCAAATAAAAAGCGTTATTCTTGAAAGTAGTAAATTTTGAATATTGAGATAAGGCTGCGCTCGCGTTGGTTTCTTTAAATTGGAAATATGAAAGTTTGGTTGGCTATTTTTTGCCAGCTCCTTCCATTTGATTATGTTCAACAGTATATACAATTTTTTTCACTACTAGGCAAATTTGAAGGTCATTTTAGATTAGACAATTTCTTGTGCAATATCTATGAAAATGTCGTATGAATGTCATTAATATTGATAATTTATGGTTATGTATTAAAGTGGTAGAAAAATATGTCTTGAAATAAGCGAGAGATTGAAATGTTATTTGAGAAAATCTCAAACCATAACAAATACTTAAGAAGTTTAGCTGTAGAATCTGTAGTGGCAAAGTTAGGTACCATTAGACCGTTTCATTAACCACTTATTTTGCCAAATTTTGCGACGTCACCTTTTCCTCTGTTTCAAAGTTAATATTCGCTCAGTGACAGCCGTGCAAATAAAAAAATATTCCGGTTCCATAACTAAAGACATTTTTGAATTTGAATAGTTTATATTTATTTTATCATCAAATCAAATCACTGCGCAGAATCTTGAACTAAATATTGTTCAATAAATTGGAATAGTCTAAAATAGCAAAACAGTTGGCCAATATTTCACACAAGAGATCTATTCCAAATATTGTTCCAGAACTTGGACTAAATATTGCACGAAAATTGTCTAATCTCAAATGTCCTTAAAACAAAAATTAAGAATAATTCACAAACGCACCTCGAGAAGCGTTTACTTCGTCGTTGACTGACAAGTACTCAGTTTTCGATATATTACGAACGTACTCGTTATGTAATCAGTCATTTTTGGTTGAGCGCAAATTTTAAACTAATTGCATTTTTATTCAAATAATTTCATCTTGATAGGTAATTTCAAGAAGTAAATATGTTAAAGACAATCTCCTGGGTATAGAAAATTATGTTGCACAAGTTTTGGCTGAACTACTATCCCTAGATTCTCAAAATATTTGTCCATCATCGACCTAGGTTTATAATAGAAAAAAATATTAAGCACTTATAGAGAAATTCAACTTCTCAGTGAGTTAGAAGAAGCAATAATTGTGAACTTTAAAGCTAGTAGTGGGAAAAATTTTTCTACTGCCTCTATCTACTTCTTTTTTGGTTTTCCTTTCTTTACGCCCAGTTCCTCTTTCAAGTAATTCTTTTGCTAGCTAGTATCTTACACGTTGCGACCTTACTATCGTTGATATCGGAGGTCTTCCTATTTTCTTCCCTATCATTATTTTTTTCTCCCATTTATTTCGTGGTTTCCTCAATAGGTCAAGTGGCACTCTCTGATACACAAAATATTTTGATTTTCCATACTTCGATATAACTAGCCAAAGAGATGAATTCAAAAATAATGGAGCCACTTTTGGTGTCAAATCCGATAATACAACTTAAAAAATTGGACCTTAGAAGGGGATGGGGGGACAAAAGGATACCAACATTGCCGGTTTTTGAGACGGAAAGTTCTTTTTCACCCTAGTCAACAGCGTGAAAAATGGAGCCCCAAAAATATGAGCTCTAGCGATAGAAGTTGAATATTTTTGAAACATTTTTCCGCTATTTTGTTGTCCAGAGAAACTAATCGCCCAGGAGCATTAGGATTCTGAATAGCTATGCAATTCGAGAGTATGTGGATGGAGGTTTCTTCTTCCATGCCACAAATCTATATTCTTCTTCCTTCACTATTTGGAACTTTTTCAAGTATGCCCATTCCTACGACAATGTCCCGTTAGGATCCCTGTTAAAACTCTTAGTGCAGTTTTACTGTGACTTGTGCATTCATTTGACCTCAACAGGTAGTCACCCAGAAGAATCTTTGATTGTCCAAGCCTTACTAGATCTTTCCAATGGTCAGATCTTCTCCTTTTCTCGGCTTTACCCATTTTTCCCAATATTACATTGGAGCTGATTCCGCAAAACGGATCAGACCCCCCCAAATGGTTATTTCAGTCCCCCTCTTTGCTAGTTCCTCTGCCATTTTATTTCCTTCCATTCCAGTGTGTCCTAGAGTCCACAGTAAGGTGACTATATTGTTCTCGCCTAGTTCATTAAGTTTGTCTAGGCATTCCCACACCATTTTGGAACTGATTACACAAGAGCTCAGTGCTTTAATGACTGCTTGACTATCCGATATTATGATAATCCTTTGACTTCTGTATCCTTTATCAATATTGAAATGTGCACATTTTATTATTGCGTGAATTTCCTCTTGAAAGATACTTTGGATTTCCCCCAAGCTTTCAGAGTGTTTGGTTCCTGACCTGTACACTCATACCCCAGTTCTTTCTATTGCCTTTGACTTGACTGTGTACCATTGAATGGCATTCTTTCCAAGCCTAGTAATGGTATTTGGATCCGATTCCTTCTTGCTGCCTAGATCCGTAACGAATTTCTTTGAAAAGTTTAGTTTATACAGACGTCTATATTTTTTATTGCAATACAAGTCAATTAAAATTATTTTTATGCATTTTATTGACTGAATAAAATGTTTGTATCATGTTTAGTTTGCCTTGTTGTTTAAAACTACTATAAGTATGTGTAATTGACAATATAAATTTATGCGAAATCGTTTTTATGTAAATGGGGATTGCGTCATTTATAATGAATTTATAGGAGGATTTGCACGTGTCTACAATGAACTGGAGATTGAAATTATGTTTGGAATTCATCTGAGATGTCCAATTTTGGAGTTGTTCTTTTTTTGGCACGTAAAAGTCCGTTATAATTCGAGATATTAGTTATAATTTGATCAACAAGTTGAAATTGGTGAAAAATAGAGATACTAGTCTTAAAATTATGTATGATGGCTCACTAAATTTGGAGAGCGTCTATTAAGCACTTAGCATATACTAAATTTCAAAAGTTATAAGCAAATGAAGTAGAAAAAGAGGTATTTCAAGTGGACGAAATTTTTAATAAAAAGCCCCCAGCTTTCGGATCTCTATCTCCATTATTTATAAATTTAATTGGTAAATATGAAACTTCGACTCATTTCAAAAGCAAACAGCAGATTACAATAAATAATTTTTTTAAGGTATTAATTGCTAATTTAAAGAAAATTATGGTGCATGCTGAACACTTCAAAGAATTGCTTGTTAAAAAATTCACTTTAAGAAATTATTCTAACGTCAATGAGTTGTTTGAAGTGTTCAGAATACACCATAATTTTTCCAAATTTTTCATGTTAATAATTAATACTTTGAAAACATTATTTTTCCACTACTAGCTGTGAAGCTGACAATTATTGCTTCTTCTAGCCAACTGAATAGTTGAATTTCTCTATTAGTGGTTAATACATTTCGGGAATTCAGGGATAGTACTTCAACAAAAACTTGTGCAACATAATTTTGTATACCCGGGAGATTGTCTTCAACATATTTTCTGCTTGAAATTACCTATCAAGATGAAATTATTTGTATTTAAATCCCAATAGTTTAAAATTCGCGCTCAACCAAAAATGACTGATGACAACGAGTACGTTCATAACATATCGAAAACTGACAGTGTACTTGTCAGTCAGACGACGGAGTAAACGCTTCTCGTGGTGTGTTTGTGGATTAATTTTCATTTTTGTTTTAAATTTGGTTAGTAGTGGAATAGGGTACAAGCATAAATTTTGCTATTGTTGGGAATTGACGCTTTATCAGGTCTCCTAACACTTTGCCTGCCTATTTTTTCAAAAAAATATAAATTTTACTTTTAAAACGACTTTAAAAATCATAAAATTTGAAACTCCGCCAAAACGCGCTTTACGTCATAAAGATGGCTGCCCCAGGGTGTGACGTCATTTGTTTACGTTCTTATTCGTGTATCACGCTCTGAGTTCTTGTGACCTAATTTGTTTCTGAAAGCTTTAGAAATGGATAAAGCCGAAAAAAAACTTTGTATTCCGAGTATTGCATTGTTCCAGTGTGTAAATCAACGTCTATTAAAACTCCAGACAAAATATTTGTTACTTTACTTGGTAGCGCAAGCAAAAATAGACTTAAGGGCATTACTTTTGTTTGTGAAGACCATTTTAAAGTGAGTACCTACTTCTATGCTGGTAATTTTTATTCTTAAATAGTTTGAGGTTATGTACCTTTATGTCTAGGAATCAACCATAAAAACATCAATTTCTTACGACCACACATCGAAATATGGTTGGTATATATTATATAGATAAATAGTTTAAATCGTACTTACGATAATGCTTCAACTCCTCTTATTTCCTCTGCATTAAAGCAGCTGTTTGACTTCATAAATTCAAGCAGCATAAATGAGTCTACTTTGAGCAAGTTATCAGTTTGTGCTCTTACAAAACCTTCGCTAGCCATATCTTTACTCACAAAATATGAAAGAATCGTCACTGAACACTGAACTAGTAAATAAAATATATTCTTCCAAAAGTTTTAAAATATCATCGGAAATATCGAATATTTATGTCCACTTTCCACTTAACGTTGACTTTTAGAAATAAAAAAAGCACACACAAACACGTAATGGTCTCAAACAAACATATAAATTATATTTTTACGTCGATGAAGCAATTAACAGTTGATTAAAATACAATATAAACAGACAACTACACATAACCTAATGCAATACCGGCCATATTGACATAAG
>CAJUYG010000392.1:353814-375766 GCA_910591675.1 Galerucella calmariensis | reverse complement strand
ACATATTTGCTGCTTAAAATTACCTATCAAGATAAAATTATTCGAATAAAAATGCCATTAGTTTAAAATGGACGAGTTCTATACAATTGCTGCCAACATAACGAACAAAAAAATACTGAAAAAGGTTAGTCGCATAAGGAAGTGGTTTTTCTGATCAATTTTTGGTTTTTCTTATATATATGTTTTGAGTCCCTTTACCACCCATGTTGTACCCGAAAAGTTTAGAGTTGTACCAGAAAAGTTTGCAGGTCTATTTAGTTTAGGGTATTTTACATCTTACAGTTGACGAAAAACTAATGACATCTGTCAACACATTTGGCTTTCCTTGTGCTTCTGCCGTTTCTGGTATATTGAATAAATTTCTATTCTACCTTTGTTTGTGATTTGTGAAACTCTGATCTGCTTTGATTATTGCAAATATCCTCGAGAAGAGTTATTAGACATTCTACGGCCTATCTTTAGTCTAGTATTAGTTTACAATTAGACATGGATTCTGTAGTGCTTTTACCGACAGATTTTCCTGGAGCAATGTTACAAGAAAATGTACGTTTAGAGGACCGTTCTGTCAAGAAATTGAAAAGGAGGTTGGAGTGCAGATCCCTTAAACAAACTGGGTCTAAGGATGAACTGATTAAGAGGTGTGTTGAATTGCTGAAACTACTTCATTGTTCTTATATTTGAATTTTTCAGAATTAACGACTGCATTGATAATGGAGGAACAAACAAGATGTTTTTAGGCATAGACCAAAGAAAATGGTATGATATGAAGAGAAATATTCTTCAAAAATTCAACTTTACGCAAGGGTAAATTTGATGTGTTTCAAGAAAATTTGATGTGGTCAAGATTTCCATCACGCCTCTTGCCTCAGTATTTCAATAAAGGCCATATATTTACTTATATAGTGAATGAAAATATTGAAAGTGAAAATCCAGAAGTTGTTGAAATGGATAACGATTCAATAGTAACAGTAAACCCATTTAGAAGAGGGTCACAATATGTCGACAGTGACCACTTAAGCCAAATTTATGATTCCCTTATTAAATGTTACTATTATTGTAAGTGTAAATGTGAAGCATCATTTGACAAAAAAATTGAACATGATGTCATAATATGTTTCAATAACATATCTGGAGCTGTTGTTCGAGGTAAATGTGATGCTCGGTCAATAATGATAGTCTTCACCACCTTGGTGTAAACCATACTATTTTTTGCTCTACATACCAAATATAAAAGACAGCCCTCGTAAATATCATGTTTCAATAAAATTTATATTCACCACAAATTATTCTTCCTACATACAATATACCAAGTATACAGTTAACTGCATCGAAAAGCTGAACTGGTCTGTTACTTTTTTCGCAGCAGCTGATTTAGCACAGGCACCACTATAGTCATAGCGCGATGTCTAGTTATTTGGTCTCCACACTTTTGTTGATAATATAATAATTTATCAGATAAGGAAAATGTGTGAATTTTAGATAAGATAATTACGTGGATTTCAGGCAGTTTTGAGGATTACTCATCTATGTACTCGATAAAGTGTTTAACTTGTGTAAAGATGTTCTTAAAACACGAGATAAACTTCTGGAATTTGACGGTCACTGGCAATAAAATGAATTGTAAATGAACAAAATTCAACCCAAGCCTCAAATATTATTGTATATTGCTTTATAACGCCTCACAAACTTGAAAATTACTGTTAAAAATGTAGACCGTTCACTAAAGAAGAAACATCTACTTCTCGTGCTATTTATCATCCGTCCATAAGATCCGAAAGCATAATTCTAGACTGGACATGGACATTTCGCTGAAATCACATTAATACATTTACCCCAGTGAAAGGAATGCTAAAAATGCGATAACAGCGACATCCCCACAACTAACCACAGACCAAAATTCATATTGACAAAAAAACCTTCGCGGTTTTGCAGCTATTTGCTTAATTACAGAAAGGAGTATTCTCCACGAAGTGAAATGACTTAATTTTGTAATTTCATATTTGTTGATAGGTTGTTATTTATGTAAAACTTGAAAGATTTTTGTCAAAAAAAGAAACTATCGGAATAATTTAGATGGAATGATGTATTTAAAATTAAATACACCGATCAATCTACTTCAACAAGTGCACGGTGAAAGTGGTTGGTATTTACACACGTTACTGCTCATTTTAAGGAAGTGAGAAGTCTGAGAGTTTAAAACACTTCAGGTACTCGATAAACACTCGATTTGAAATTTTTATACGTATGATTATCACTAGAAATATAAAAGATTGAAATTAATACAAAAAAAAACTTGAATACAAAGCCAAACGCTGAGGAGCGGTTCTAAAAATCCTAAAAATCTATTTATTGAGTCTTAAGAGCTTTGTAACTAATATACAAGATGTTTTTCAATCTTCCTCAGTTACTTGGAAGGGGTTAATTAGGGTAATTTGAATATTCGTTTTACCTTTGGGGAAGTTACGTCATAAGGTCAGGAATTATGTTGGCAGTATTTGTCAGAGTGGCTGGCCAACTGCTGCTATATACGGCCGAGGCCGAAACATACGAAGAAGAACTTCAGCTGACAATTTTGTTTTCGTAGTTGCGTTAGTTAATTTGATTTAATTTTTGAAAATAGCTGTACTTTTGAGTTGTTTGTGTATAGCATTGGAAAAAAATGGAGACAGAATCTGCCAAAAGTTGATTTTAGCATGGTGGACGAGATTTATATGTCAAATTTAGATTATTTGTAAACAGAAGAATCATGGACAGGAATATTTAAAAAAAAACTATGAGTAATAATAACCTTCAATTTATCAATAAATATTCACAAAAACAAATGTTCCTCGATTTTGGTCAACTTCTTTTGAACGTTTGCTCTTTCGGACCATGATTTTCGTCTATTCTCATCTCGTGGAACGTAAACGAATATTTTGCTTCTGGGCAATTTAGATTGTTATTTGTGCAAGTTGGTACAAAGCACTCTTTGAACGATTGGGAAATACGAAAGTGGAATAAAAACAAATAATCCAAACAACAGCAATAACAAAAAGCAATATCGATTTAGAGGTTGGATGAGTTATCGAAATTCAAAAACCAGGGAAGCAAACTCTGAAAATCTTATGGAAATAACAGTATGTTGTTTGACACTTCGCGGTTCACTTGTGAGGTAAGTGAGGTGAGGGAAAGGAAATGAAATATTTTTTGGATAATTTCTTGGGTCTATATAGCATATCTACAAGTACCTAGAGTATATAGTTTTAATTCAACATAATAATTATTTCCTACTTTATT
This sequence comes from Galerucella calmariensis, assembly GCA_910591675.1. Classification (NCBI taxonomy): domain Eukaryota; kingdom Metazoa; phylum Arthropoda; class Insecta; order Coleoptera; family Chrysomelidae; genus Galerucella; species Galerucella calmariensis. Next base: position 372,490 of record CAJUYG010000392.1, on the reverse strand, counting down.
TATGTGAATATTTTTGATTACTGAAAAAACTTTAGTTTTTCTAAATTCAATTCAATTCACGTCTTCATTTTAAATGATCTGCACTACCAATAACTTTCAACAACGAACACCCTGTCTAATTTTAATATAGGATTTTTACGATAAAAAGACGATGATGTCACTTTTAGTTACTTTCCTGCTTATCAGAATAAATATTAATTTACCAGCCGTAAATACAATTTATCCTGAACAGCCAGGGCAATTTACAGATAACGGGTTGGCAAAACTTCAAGACGTTGTCAGATGAACTGGTAAAATTCCCCAGTTTGTTTTGGCGTTTAATGACATTCGATCATCCTCTAATACTTACAAGTTTTTTTGGTGCTTTTGAATACATTGTTTCTTCAAGACTGAAAAAACAGTTATTTTCATAACTAATTATTTAGGCAAATCTGCTGTGTGTAGTTAATAAAATGCCGAAGCAGCTGAACAGAAAATGCCGAGAGATGGTAACATCTTTGATAAGCAATTTTGAACGAGAATGCCGAAATGGGGGCCCGCTTACTGCTGTAAGAGACGTAAGTAATAGTATTCGCTATTTGTATTCATTATTATTAATATTATTGTAACATATTTAAATGTAAATGTCAATCTAACATCAGATTGACTTTTCTAGTTTTCGTTACGAAAAGAAAAAACTACTACTTGGCAACATCACAATATTTTGTTTTGCAACGTCATCGTCTTTTTATCAACAGTAAAAACACAAGAGCTTTTTTTTTATTGGATGAATGTCTCTTTGCAACGAAACAGTTTTGCAAATCACTAATTTTACGAGAAAAACTGACATGATAAAATCGCGACACCGAAGGTGGAGCGAATTTATCCAAGACAGAATGTTTGAAAAATACCATTGCAAGTTTACAACCTTTGAAGTTTTCCACCCTTTTACTTATGGGGCGTCCATTAATTGCGTGAGGTTTCTAGCGGAGGAGGGGATCAAGCTAAATCTTTCCAAATGTCACTTAGGGAGAAGGGGGGTACTTGGCAAATATCACGTAATTATTTTTCTCGCAGAAAACGATGTAAAATTATTTCTAGTATATTATATGGCCAAATCTGAGAAAATGGTACTTCTGTGCACAAGCGACAACGGCTTAGAGTGGCTAGTTCAGAGCAAATTTGAAGGAGCAGATGATTTTATTGAAAAACACTTGGATACGTTGGTTTCAGTAGTCACTCTTCACTAGAACAAGTTTTTTTTCTCAATAATCCAACACGTTTACAGTCTAAATAGAAGTTTTGAAGAATTAGGTGAGGGGGGAGAGGGAGTCGAAGAAAATCTTACGATATCTCACCAGGGGAGAGAGGGGGTCGAGCAATTCTCAAAAATGCATAACGTAATTAATGGACGCCCAATTAGAAACTATAAAATAATCTGGGTGAACTAAGTAATATTTTTTAAAATCCTTTTCAGCTGATTTCTTAAAATTGAAAAGAAACATTAATCAAACGAACATTTCCAATACGTTCCGTTACAGACTGAAAGTAGCAATTTGCAGATTATCATTCACAAATCTATGTCGTTCATATAATCTTTTTTTTTCCTTTCACCGTAGAACGTACGTTTCCCTAGCAAGTCGGTGTGCGAAGTGAGATTGAACGTGCAAGTAAATATATAAAGTATAAATAGCGCGTGACCCTGTTAGCGATGTGGCGTTTCGAAAGTTACACCCGTTATAATATCTCTCTCCATCTCGCATCTCTCGGCAACGATCATCGTCTTAATTTTTACATTTTCACATCGTGAGGTCAAACGGTAATAATGAATACACATATATATGTATAACAATAACCAACATATCAGAAAGTTTAAGTGCGAAATAAAAAATAAATGGTGATATTTTCTGTTTTTTTTTTAATTGTTTTGACATTTTCGGTAATTTTTTCATCAAATTGCTTTTTTCGAAAATGTATCGATATTTTGTGAATTGAAAAATGCATGTAAAAATTGTGTAAATTACGAGGATTGTTTACAGAGCATTTAAAGACTATCCACTACACATATATATATATAAAGTGGATAGACACCCCTTGTGGGGTTGCGCCGCATAAATGTTTTCTAGATCTGCTTTCTGGGGTGGATCAATCCCCTTCATTTCACTATTTTCTCGCTTATTTTTTTCCATAGAATCCTATCCCTCGTTTTTTCCTTCCTTCTTTTTCCGATTACTATCCTTCTCAAATCCTCCTCCACTTCCTTCAGCCACTTAGATCTGGGTCTTCCTTCCTTCTCCTACCACCCGGTTCCCTCTGTAGCATTGAGCAAGCGACTGCTCGCTCACCTTCTCTCCACACATGTCCGAGCCATTTTATTCTTTGTCTCTTTATTCTCTTTACTATATCTTCCCCGTTCATTTCTCTCAGTATTTCATGATTCATACGTTGCCTGAATTCATTGTCGTCAGTTTTTATTGGCACTAGAATTGTTCTCAACTCCTCTTCATCTCTTTTTGTCATTGTTATCGTTTCTGCTCCATACATTATCACAGGTCTTATTATTGTGTTGTTAATGTTAAATTTAGTGTATCTTGTCAATAGTTTCTTATTGACATATTATACCCTATTAGCAGCCATTATTTTTTAGTCTATCTCTGATCTTCGTTCCCCATTACTGCTGATCGTGACTCCCAGATATTTTGATTTTTCCACTTCCTCAAATTCATATTCCCCTATTTTTATCATTTTGTTTTCACACTGTTTGCCAACTCTCATTATTTTTGTTTTTCTTCTATTTATTTTTAATCCCATTTTTTCACCTTCTTTTGTTAATTATAATAGCATTTGTTCCACTACACATACTTCTGAAAAAATTTTGAAAACTCCTCAAAAAACATATAAAAGGGTACCTCTTGTTGCCCATGGCGTTATAACTTCAACCCCTTACCCCCTATGGTCACCACACCCAATTTTTTTAACGGGAAAATGCCTTTACACACACCCTGATAGCTCTTAGACGGGGTGGTGTGGTACTAAAGACTTCTACTACCTATCTAAGAAGCCCTCTGGTAGGTACTAACATTACTAGTTCACGTCAGATCCTCTACTACTGGACTCAGTTCCTGTTTTTTCTTTCTTCTTCATCACTTCTTCCCTATCTTCCTTATCAATTAATCTATATTCTCATATTTCTCCTTGCTCGCAACTATAGTATTTATAATGTTGTCTGGATTTATTTCCTCAACTCCTAATTCCTATTCCGTTTCAGTTTTTTTGCTATAGAATCTTGGACAATCGAAAAACGTCTGTACGGGAGTATCTGTCTCCCCCCGTTGGTCATATACCTCCCAACACATACATTTTTGCATTGTTGGATTCTCCTCTACAAGAGGATTAGAAAAGTGACATTTTAATTCGTAACAATATTAAATTATTTTAGAAGGTGCTTAAATTGACTCCTTTTGGTTTCCATACAATGATACAATCGAGCCTCAAATGAGTTTCGAACATTATGTAACATTTTTGGGGTTACTTGTCGACATTATAGATTGATTTAATTTTGGTTTTCATTAAACCGTCTTAGATGTAGAGGGTAATGTGGATGTGCCACATCTTGTTGAAACGTTATCAAAGCTTCTGATATGATAAATATCATCATTTTTTAATATTCGTATTATTTCGGGATCAAGAGCTTCTCTGAGAAACTGTAGATAAGAATATACTTTAAGACGAAAGTTAGCTTGCAATTGTACCATTTTCCATTTTACTTCAGTCAAATACAGCCCAAAAAGCGAAAGAATTCTGAAAACAGTCTAAAACGATAGGCAAACACAGAATTCGACGTTATTTCACCAAAAAACACTCAATTTCAAGTAAATACAGTCCAAAACAATCGACGGTTCTTAGTCAAAAACCCTCAATTCAACTTAAAAAGCACACAAGAAGACTAAATAATGAACAAATTCACTCGAATATACTTTAAAACGAAAGTTAGCTTGCAATTTTGAACTATATTATCAGAACTTTAGTTCTTTATGTTAGGTTGGTCTGACCGTTACGTTACTTGGAGCGAGGTAGGTCGCGACGCAAAAGATCTGACCGTTACGTTACGTTATGTGCCTTGAGCGCGTGGGCTCTCGCTCTCTCTCCTCAGTCTCAGAGCTAGTCTCTTGGCGCAAACTGTTGATTGTCAGCATACATTGTATTATTAATTACAGTTAATAGAATACTTAATATGTATTTTGTGCCAATCAACTTAATGATAAGATTTTTATAATTAATACTACTGTATATTTTTGTTAAATGAAGTTTCATCCAGAGTAAAACAAATTCTTATATTAATATGTGTATTTATTTATTCATTCAAAAAATTTGATTATTGCTTAAAAGGAACTAAATTTCTTAGCGTGTGTCCCGCGACACGTTCTTCAATTTTTATTCTTATTTGTGTTGATCTCACTTATTTTTCAAAAGTTAATAATATCACCAATCTCGATTTTCGACCACTAAATACCAAACATTCTAAACTGGCAACGCTGCTTCCTTATCAGAGTGGTAGCTGAAACTGAACACACGCCCATTGCTGACTGCAAACAATTATTATTCTCTCTCTTTCAAGTAGTTTTTCTTATACTTTCCTTGTCGTACTTGTATAATTCGTATGTCTCGAATAGATTTTTCGCAATCTGTATGTACAGTGTACACCCATCTCAAAGTTACAGTTTACTTTTAAAATTACAGTTAGCTTTTGTTAGTTCTTATAAAACCGATAGGTGGACAACGTCCGCTGCATACACAAAATGTCTTATTTTAAAACGGTCTATTTACTTGAACATGTGAATGTTGTGAATAATTATTTATTTGTTTGTATTATGAATTAAAATTTCATCAGATATTGTTCAGTTATAATTTGTATTATGACTAATTTTATACATATTTTGTTGTTTGTCAGAGAAAAATGAAGAATTATTATTATTAAAAGACAAACCGCGTCACCAGCAAATATACATTCCCTCATTACAATGTTTCCTGGATTGTTTATTGGAATGTATTATTGTTATATTTATTATAGTGTAAGCATTTAAATGTTTATAAATTTCTGATCTACCACAACTACAAGACACGAAGCTTCTGGAATGGAAGTAGGTAGATAACATGGGTAATGGTACAAAGATTTAGTTCAAGTGCCCCACCCAACCCAAACGTATGAATGGACGTATCTTTTGGTACAGGGTAATTTGTTTTAATTCTAAACTGTTTCTCCAGCAATTTTACTCGAAAAACGGTGGTCAAGCTTTCAGTTGATATAACATTAAACTCCTCAAGTTTTCTAGAAATTTTTATCTGTTTCCGTACAGTATTCCACTTATAGAATGATCTAAACATGTTCAAAACTAATTCGTAATGTCCTGATAATAGGATAATATCACAGAGCGATATTAAACACATCCTGCTAACATTACAGATGAGTTCTCTAGTTTTATAGTTTTTCTAATTTTAACTTGACTTTTATTGGCGGTTGTTTGGTATTTTCACAAGCAGTGTATCTCCGTTTATTTATTTTTTTGAGTTTGAAATTTCTATCGATTTCATTGATAAACAGTTTAATTATTTTGAATGTTTAACTACATAGGATTGATCTAAAAGTGGGTTAGTTGCACTGTATACTATTAGGGTTTAAATTTGAAGATTTTAAAAATGTTCTAGATGATGGACCTTCTGGAATTATTGGCGTAGATTCTTTCCTGTGAATTAGCGGGAATTTTCGGGACCTCATGTGCAAAATTTAAAGGAGTTTCTCAAGTCAAATGATGTTCTGGATCCCATATAATTGTAAATCAAATGCAATCCATTAATTAAAGTCACACGAATTTCAGGAATTTTAACTCCTCTCCCTGTCCTTGTCATTTTTTGTACTCAAATGCAAAATAAGTTATTTATTCCGTAGAAAGTACCAAACATTTTAAACTGGCAACGCTGCTTTCATATCAGATTGGTAGCTGGAACTTAACACACGCCCAACGGTGACTGCGCACAATTATTCTTCTCTCTCTTTCAAGTAGTTTTTTTCATATTTTCCTTGTCGTATACACAAGGTAAATCGTATAGACTTTTCGCGATCTGTGTATAAATTTTTTTAAATAAATCTTTAATAGCAAAATGTTATGTAATTTTTGACGTGGTGAAGTGTAGGTTATGAACAAAACTGCCAGGCTGCACAGCCACAAAATTTCTATCAAATCTTTTGTGCACTCTATGATTACGTCATGGTTATATACCTCTCTAAGCGAGATGGCGCTACCTCTCTAAAGGGGCGTTCTCACTAGTCGATTTTAGTTGAACGATTTTTATTGATCAACTAAAATCGAATGAAAATCCCTGTGTGAACCTACATTTCAATTTTTGTTGAACGATAAAAATCGTTTCAACAAAAGTTGTAACCATTTCTACTTTTATAGTTCAAGTATGAGTCACCGTACGATTTTGATGCGCGATTCATCTTGCTCAGTGTTCAGTTTGGCAGTCAAGGAGTCAAATGTTCAGTGTTTATGTTTATGATTATATTTTGTCCGTTTGTTGATTGATTGATGTCAGTTTCTGTGTCAATGTTTGGACTAGTATTAGTTACAGCTTTACGCAAAATTGTATCTTTTTTAAAAAATTTCAAGTGTACTTCCCAAAATCCATTTTCGAACCCAAATATTACGTTTGGCTCGTTTCTTCCTATATTCTGATAACATATTTCATAGTTCTGTAATAATTAATTCGCAAATGAACCCAACATCCGCACAGACAACCTCGTTAGTCGCCATTTTGCTTTCAACTATAGGTTCCACATTCGTTGAAACATGAGAACCAAAAATTGATTCGATTTTAGTTGATCAATAAAAATCGTTCAACTAAAATCGACTAGTGAGAACGCGCCTTAAGCCTATGGCGCCACGATACTACTAATCGCAATAATTTTGAATGGTATGTTCTCCACACTTACCACACTCTAGTATAAATGAAACTAATTGCTTTCAATTAATTCCACTAATAAATAAATTATGTATATTAATAATCATTTCGATATCATCGTCAGAATGACAGAAGTTTCATTTGAAGCGATGCGACCCACCTAATTAGGCAAAGCAATAGGTAAATATTTTTGACAAAAATCACATTAGAAAACAGATGTTGTCATCATATAAAAGACATTACGTAGTATAATTTTTATATGTTTTGGATACGTAAATGTTTTTCAGTAATTTGCTAGTGTTTGTTTAGTCGAGAGGATTATTTTGTAGGTCCATTTTTGGCTAAGACATTAAACAATTTTTCAAATAACTCACGGGCTTTCATTTCCAATAAAATAATTCATAAATAGGCTAGATCACATCATTATAGACCAGGCCCTTCCTATCCCCCCCCTTAGGTCTGATGGCTAGTTACGCCAGTGGTAATCTATAAAAATAGATGGGTGGTTGTTGGGGGAAGTATAGAATTTCAATTTACTTCACGGCAAATTCGAACTATCAATTTTGTATATCAAAACGACCGTGAACCAAAAAAGGTTATCATAGATTACCATTATTTCAGCATTTATAAAATAAATTCGTTGATAAAAAATGTCTCAGATTATGGTGTAGATTTATTATTTTTAATATTCACCTCATAGTTTCTTAATTCAATGTAAAGTTTTGTCAAAAAACTGATACACAAAAAATATAACCAAATTTACCCGTTGCCCCTCCCTCGTTGAACGCTTGTAAAGGCAGTAAAAAATACAGTCAACAATTCATCACTTTAGGGTTATACAATGTACCAAGTTTGAAGTTTGTAGGTGGCGGTTTTTGTGTGAGATATGCTTAAAAACTGACTAAGCTGCGTCGTCTTTTCAACTATAAGGAGGAATTTTTGGATAATACAGGGTGATTCATTATGTAGCGACCAGTCATATGTCATATCATCTCGGAAACCAACTAGCTTTAATAAAATATTGATATTAAAAGAGATACGTCAAAAAGCGTTAAGGTTATTGCAAAAAAATGTTCAACATCCAGTATATCTCTTAATATCAACATTTATTAAAGCTATGCAACTCTGGTCTGGCGGCCAAAGATCAGACAAACCTCTGCGAAGCTAAAACTAACCAAGGTCCAAAGACTTGCATGCATTGGCATTGCAGGGGCAATGAGGACTACTCCTACAGCGGCGCTGGAGACAATGCTAGATCTCCCTCCGCTACATTGTGTCATAATGTGCGAAGCAAAGGCAGCTCTAACCCGACTGGAAAAATCATCTGACCATGACGAGGCGCATGGGAGATGAGGACACACAGAAATAAGGCATGTGTATGACGACATCTTTAAAATGACAACAGACCACATGACCACCAGATATATCTTTCGCAAGAGCTTCTAGATTGTCATCAAAGATCGAAAGGAGCTTGAGGAAGAGAACGCACCACCATTCAGTAGAGCGAATGAACTGATCTGGTACACAGACGGATCAAAGAATGAGCTCGGCACCGGAGCAGGCATATACAGCAAGTCGAGCGAATGTGAAGGAATCGTCTCGCTTGGAAAAGACGCCTCGTTATTTCAAACAGAGGTATATGCAATACTTGCACGTGCAAGGGCAAATAACAAGAGAGTCTACAACAACAGGCAGATCAGGATCTACAGTGTCAAGATGCCCTTAAAGCACTTCAGAGCTCTAAGGTAATTTCTCGGCTGGTATGGGAATGTGTCGAAGAACTTAGAAGACTGGCGACTCGGAACAGTGTAACACTGGAGTGAGTCCCAGGTCACAAAGGAAACGCTGTCAATGAAAAAGCTGGAGAACTCGTAAGAGCAGGATCGTCAACCCAGATGCTCAACTAGGTCATGGTTGAAATGGTGGGTAAAAGAACAGCACAATAAACACTGGAAGAGTACACCCAGGCAAATACATGGGGAGAAATTCATAAAAGAACCATCAGAAAAAAAAGCGAAAGAACTGCTCTCAATGAGCAGGAACAAACTACGCCCCCAGACGGGGCTATTTACGAGACACTTTCCCGCAAAGGAGCACCTGAACAGAATAGGGCTGTATAACGGAGACCTTACATGCAGAAGATGCAAAAAGATACCGAAACTGTATAGTAGACCCCAAATGACTCCAGAAGACTTCTACAACCAACCAGCAAAGAACCTGTATGAGCTAATACAGGGAACGGATTGGCTGAATAGGCTGTAGTTAGAACACTAAGAGTATCCACAATAAGCCCAGGTGGCTGAGGTGGTGCCGGCGAAGGGGCAACTCCTTTAAAAAAAAGGTAGTGGGCTTAAATCGCAATATTTTGAAATGTGTATAGCTCTTTTCACGATCTAAGAAACTGACTTGACTTAACTTAGGCTTAAGATGCAATAAAACCATAAAACTTTTCGGACTTACCGTGCAGATCCGCTCTATACCTAGTGATTCACACGGTCTCGTCTCGTTTTCGAGACGATACTCGGACCAGACGAGACGAGACTTTTGTTGGTCTCGTCTCGAGTCTCGTGCATGAGGTATCGCGTTTCGCGCGAGAGTCTCGCAGGTGAATATTTCTGAATGAACATCAATTTATTTATATTATAAAAATGTATGAGCATAACACCAAGAATTGCTTTTAAAAGCCTCTGCCTGCGTTATCGGTTGATTTTGATGTTTTGTATGCAGTAAACCCTTTCGCATGCAGAAGGAGAATGAATGCAGGAGCTTCAAAATTTTTATTATATGCCTCGATGTAATGAAGAAACATATATACTACAATGGTGGAAAATGCATGCTTCTGAATTTCCTATTCTAAGTTTAATGGCACGAGATCTCTTGAGCATACCGGCTACTTCAGTCCCGGCGGAAAGATTATTCTCACGTGCTGCATTAACTTTAAGAAAACATCGAAATCGCCTCAACAATGAATCTGTACGAGGTTAGTTATGTCTAAATGACTGGGTGAAAAACAAAAACATTTGCAACCGAGAGGGCTAAGGGTTGTTTTTCACCCTTGATTTTTTCAGTTATTTCATTTATAAAATAATGTTATGTTTTTATTTTCTTTAGTTGTATAACTTTCAAATACATGTTATTTTTCAACAATAATTGTAATTTTCTCTTCCGACTCTTATATTATAGCAAGTATTTGAGTATTCCTTATTGCACTCAAACAATCAGATTATGAATGATGAGATTTTGATACTTTTACGAGACTCTCGTACGAGAAACGAGACGAGACGAGACTGGAGGCTGCGAGACGAGACAAGACTTTGTGAAAATCTCATCTCGTTGGTCTCGTGCGAATCACTATCTATACCTGGAGCGCTATTCTGTACGCGGCATTGACAGTCCTCGGTATCGGTATGTTAACAACAGCCATCGGTTGCGCGGCCGACGGTACTAATATAACGCTATTCTGTATGCCACGGTTTTCGACGCTCGGAATTGCAACCAAAAATTATCAGCATAGAAGTGACGTTACTCGATTCGGTACATGTGGCCAATGAGCGATGAGGGAAACTGTCAAATTTGTAAACAAACCAAAGTGCACGTTGAAGATTAGAGCAAATTATCCCTTGTGATATTACCCAATAAAGGATAAAGAAGAAGAAGAAGATTAGAGGTTATATTTTGGTTTCGTTGGAAGTTAGGGTCATATAATTAGATAATAGATAGTGATAGTGACATATCTTTTATCTGTTATCATGAACGATACAATTCATGTTTATATTAACATTAACAACCTCAAAAACTCCAAATTTAGAGTCAACTAGCATTGAAGAATTGATCTGGCTTCAACATTTATATCTCTTTTTTTCAAGTCTCAAAGATAGGATAGATATTAATTATTTTAAAGGAGTTTCTTGTTCTATCAAATCTAAGCGTTATAATACCGCTCAGAGGGATCATTTGATTCAGTACAAGGAGAGCCATTCAAATTTTGCTGTTGATTGTTTCATAGTAATCCAGATTAATTTTCTCAGTTTTTTGTTCATCCCCATAGTTTGAAGTGCTCTCATTAGTTGTTGTCTATTTATTGAATCAAAGGCTTGTTCAAAATCAATAAATAGCATCTCTGTTCCGATTTGATGAGTTTTTTCCAATATTTGCTTCAGGATATGAACTGCGTCTATGGTTGATTTCCGTATTGATATTGTCCTAATATTGTGCCTATACTGCCTGCCAGTCTCTGTTGGATGAGTGTAGACAGTATTTTATAGATCGTGTTGAGTAGTGGAATTCCTCTATAGTTTGTGAAATTTTATTGATCCCCTTTTTTATGTATTGTTACTATTTGACCTGATCTCCACTCTTCCGGCATCTTTTCATCCCTCCATATACACCTTACTAATTCGTATATCTGTTCTGTCAGTTTTTCTCCTCCATGTTTAAAAAATTCAATATTTATTCCGTCGCTTCCTGGTTCCTGATTTCTTTTATTTCTTATAGCGTTGGTTCTGGTATTTGCTCTATTTCTAATTCTTCGTCTTCCGAAAATTCTTCCAGTATTTCTATCTCTGTTAAGACGTTTTTAAAATGTTCCAACCATGTTGTTTTATATTCTATTTCGTCTTCTACAACTTTACCATTTTTGTCTTTTATTCCAATTTGTTTGAGCTTGAATACCTACTCTATTTTGCTCTTTAATTTTCTTAGTTCTTATTATTATTTTCTGCATCTATTTTTCCTAGTATGCTATCCACCCATTCCCTTTTAATTTTCCTTACTGCATTTTTCGCTTGTTTTCTAATCTTGTCATATTCGTTCTTTTCTTCGTCTTTGTTCGTTCTAAGCCATTGACTCCAAGCACCCCTTTTTGTTTCCACTATTTTTCTGAACTTCACACAATATAGTTACTCTTCAAATATTAAAAAGTCACTTAAATAATCCGCAATTCCAGCCAAACATCAACAAATAATGAAAATTTCCTTTCAACGAAAATCGATAACGGTTACCGTGGGGCTCATTAGATGACGGTAGACATACCGATTCTCATCGACTCGAATTCGCGATATCGGTCGGTGAAAAGGTATACAGAATGCCGCACATGCGACTTACCGACGGCTGTCGATAACAGAGTCTTACCGATACCGATTTCTCTTTGAAACGAGTTACAGAATAGCGCTCCAGATGAAAATTGAAATACATTGTAATAAAATAAATTATTTATGATAGGAATGACCCAAACGTCTTATGGATTTTACTATTAATAATTTATTATTCGCCAACAAAATAAATACGACCCTGTCACGGCTAATACTTTTATGGCTTTATTACATGTCGTTATCCCATCTCAGGTCGGGTCAGTTTCTTAGATCGTGTAAAAAAAAACTTTACTGTACTTTTATCTACATTTGCATTAGGACCACTTTGTGTAAAAAAAAATCCATCTCAAGAACGGAAGGAAATTATTGACAAAAATTGTCAAAACTGTAGTAAATATTCTTAAAATAAAAAATAGACAGTGTATTCCATTAAAAAGGAGCCATTAACAACTTCCGGTATAACCTTTGTCAAACTCTACATACAAAGTGTTAAGATATATTAGCATATTTATTTGGTTAGTCTACATTGAAATGTTACATTACCACACCAATTTTTCAATATTAAGCCTCACCTCTCAACAAATAAGCGGCCAGCATGGCGTCTCTAAATTGTGGATGGAAAGGACCGTCCGGTAACGGATATCCAACTGGTTGAATCAAATGATGCGTGCTACCATGAAAAAAGCTAGACGAATGGGTGCATGTGTCTTTAACCAATTTCTGTTGATTTATGAATAAATCGCACAATTTGCATGGCATCTTAACATTCATTGTCATGGTGAAAAGAGAAAGAACAAAGTATCACTGATAATCACAATTTTTTATTTATTTCAAGTATCACAGCACGTTAATCACATTCAGAGGCACGGTATTTCAGTATTTTTCTTCCATAGTTTATTTCAGGTTAGGTTATGGCGTTTAAATGTACATATTTTATTATTTTCAGGTCTGTTGGAAAAAAAAGAGATTTTTCTAGATCATAGACGTAACCACTGGATCAATTAAATGAACTAATTTTAGAGTAAGTTTCTGTGAGTATCTTAAAAAGTATAGTATGGCGAATGTAGCAGTAATTATTTGAAAATATACGTTTTCTACTCCTTTACCAATTTTCAGTTTAATAATGATACTCATTATAACACTGGTTTTCATTATAAAACTGAAAAATTGACCGATAGAAATCTAAATTTTCAAATACCCAAGTAGGCAGACCCAATAGTTTATGTAGAATGTTTGACAGTTTCCAAGAGATCACGTGTGTTTTATGACAGTTTAAATATTTGCGTTAGTTTTTAAAAGAAATGTCGAGCACCAGACCAAAAATACTTACTGACCAAGGTAAACACATATTTAAATTCATTAATTTTTGTTTAAAATAATTTATTAATAATTTTGTATAACACTAACATACTTATTCGCTTTATGCTATTACCCAACCACGTGGTCCCGTGGCACAGTGGGTAAAGGCGCCGCATAAGTTTTTTTCGATCTGTACATTCCGGGTTCGAGTCCCGGGTAGTACATTTTTTTATATATTTTTTTAAATCAACTTTCTTCGTAGAAAAAATAGCGTATGCAACTCTCATGTAATGGTTATTACATGATCGTTGCATAATTTACTAATTTGATTATAAACCATCTTGTATTGTTCTTAAAATAAGATGTGCTATTTCAATCCGACAATACTGTGCGAACTCCGCCGTACTTCGAACAAACACAATTGGTTAGGATCGACCCGTTGCTAAGCAACCACCTAATTTGCTATTGGCAATCGCGTGCGTGTGTTCTTCTTTCTCACTCCGACTATTGACTTATATTGATTGTCGACCTTGTTTCCTCACATTATCTCACATTATTTAACTTCAATGAAACTACCACGTGGTCGTAAAAAAATAGTGTACAGTACCCGTGCGGACAGTGAATTTTCACACTCGTATGATTGTCGCACTCGTAATGTAATATACTATTTTCGTGCATATCTTTGTACCCTTCAATTTTATAGAAAAAAACGTTCAGAACTTTTGTTTCTCCTCAAAAGATCTACAAAACAAAAATTTGGGGCCGAAGTTACGAGCAAAACACCATTATTTACAATATTATTAATATGCAAATGTAGACAAAAAAAAGACCTCCGTAACTATGTATAAAAATATCAGAAAATGAGAAATAGAAAACTAAAAAAAAAACAAGAAAACCCAGGCCCAAACCCGGTTGATCAAAGTGTAACTATGTATAAAAATATCAGAGAATAAGAAATAGAAAACTAAAAAAAAACAAGAAAACCCAGGCCAAACCCGGTTGATCAAAGTGTAAATATGTATAAAAATATCAGAAAATAAGAAATAGAAAACTATTGGGTTTTTCCAAATATTGCTGGTTAAATTATTAAGATAAGAGTTATTTTATGACTCGACCTACCTGCACTTCTTAGCACCGAAAATACATTTCGGATTATCTACCCTTCTTGGTCAGACAGGTAAAGAAGGATGGTTAGCGACCAAATTACAACCGCCGATCAGTGTAACTATACACCAATAAAATTACCAGAAGCTTAATTTAGTCTCATTATTTGGGTATATACGAACTGGGTCCAGCGGTTGGGTTATAAACCCTCCCGAATCCCGGTTAACTAACCTACCCCTAACCTAACTTACCGGTACCCTGCTGGTATATGGGAATTTGGGATATCTGATCGCCTCCATATTTTTTACAGTAGCTAACGAAAGCAGTTCAAAAAAAACAAAAATAATCTTGAAAAATTGAAAACTGTGTGACGTCGCATCAGGTTTCTAAAAATGTGACAACCTGTGACAAGGTCAGGGGGAGGGGTTAAAAAGTCCTAAAATTCGTGTGACGAAATTTATGGATGGCCCCTTGTATAGTAAAATGAATAAGCAATTTATTTTTAAATAATAGTACATTGTTCACCTAGTAGGAAAAGCCAAAACATTCTAGGACGACTTTGAAGAGGCGCAAGCCGAGTCTTAGAGTCTTAGCCTAGAATGTGGCTTTTTCTACGATGAAAACATACTATTTTCCGCAAATCGTTCAAAATTCGACAGATATTGATTAATTTTGAAAAAATTTCGAATAATTTTATTTAAAAATAAATGGTGCTTTGAAATTCGTAATAAAATTACTTGGGCTACTTTGGAATCAAACGTATTAAGATTGAATTGTCAAACTTGACGCATATAAATTTAATTCCTGGTAAATTACCAAAGAAATAAAGATAAAAGTACGAATATGCATATAATATACAACTGCAAGGAAATCTTTACTTTTTCTTCAAGAAATTTTGTCTGGAAAATACGCCGAAACCGGTCTACAAAAATGATATTGTCCCTTTTAATTGCAAGCCAGAATGGTTGGTTAAATCTTGTATATTATACCGACCTCGTTTGGCTTAGAAGTGTAATTCAATGTCTATCGGGGCATATAGCACGAGAAGTAGATGTACCTATCTTCCAAGTGAACAGTCCCGTTTTTGAAAATATTTTCAAAACTTTGTAATACTTTAAAACTATTATTTGATATCGAGGAGTAAACCGCAAGTGGAAGTAAGTGTATACCGCAGTGGAAGTATGGTGGAAGTATGTGGAAGTTTGGTGGAAGTATGTGGAAGTTTGGTGGAAGTATGTGGAAGTTTTCTATAGAAATTAGACAAAGTGCGATAAAAATAACGAATTTTGAATTATTGAATAGGTCATTATACAGGGTGTTAATGAATAGAAGTTACAAACTGAAAAAGCGTGTTGTAGAAAGAGAATTGGCGTAAAATTTCCCGTCGACATGGGCATTAGTTTTCGAAAAACAGGGCGTTAAAGTTGCCCATACAACTGATAAAATATCAAAAAATCAATGTTACATGGATTCTTACATTGTCAACTAACTTGAAAACAGTGTCTGGAAGTATATGGAAGTTTGGTGGAAATATATGGAAGTTTTTCCAAATGTGGAAGTAGGTGTACAAGATTTTTAACGGCGGTTTACCGCTCGTTTGATATCTATAAAAATTTTACAAGAAACTGTAATAATTTTGTGCGTTTCTCTTTATATTTATAATATTTTAGTTATAATAACTAATGACAAATAAAAATAAGTCGGGCATCCTACATACCTATTCGGTTTTTTAGATAAGTTGTACGATTAGCAAGATTTATTTAAGGACCTCTGTTATATTCATTCAAATTCATCATGTTTAAAAACGAGTCTTCCAAATTATAGTCGTATATGTTGTCAATGAAGGTTGATGGAAACTTAATGTTGTCTCGAGGTCAGTACAAGATATAAGTGAATACCTTGAAATCAATTGCAGTGTTTTATTGAGTTGGAATACGTCCCAAGATAAATTCTTAGTCGAGTTTCTATTGATTGTGGACGAATCTTTAGTCTATTTAACATAATACGAGGGTTATCTTTTTTACGCTGTGTCAAATCCACTAATATAACTTTGGAAGTCCTTAGAAGGGGGTGGGTAGTGGCGGATCCAGGGTACTAGTTAGGGGGGTAATGAATATAAAAATTCTCATATAAGAAAAGTAAAATGCGAAGGGGGGCAAAAAAATACCAAAATTAACCCACCTACTAGGTTTTTCATGAGATTCGTCCCTTCCGAAATATTGGACATGGATTGGATCTTTACCCAAAAAATTCTCATTTTAAGTGATTTTTTTAATTTTACGGAAAATCTGTTTTTGTATAGTATATGGGCTTAATTGAAGCCTGTTGAGATGAGAATTCAAATGTGTCTTTTTTTTGTTTTTGTCGAGGGGGTAACAACTGGTGGCAATACATGTACAAATTGGATGCATTACGACGCATTACCGTGACATTACCAGCATTACCGGCATTACGCGGAATTATTTTAGTATTACGCGGGATTACGCGGCATTATACTGGTATTACATGGCATTACGTACGAATTACGCCGCATCATGCTTGTATTCCATAGAATAACTGTGAATTTTGTGACTGAATTGAAGTGATCAGAATTTGAACTCGAGGTAACATGATGGACAGATTAGCTAGAATAAAGACCATCAATGCTATTACCCCAGAAATAGGTAATTTAATCAATTTTTTTTATTAGCTCAATGAATATAGACATATTAGATAATGTAAATAGCATGGGTCTCTGCAAAAATCTTCGAATACATGGTATTATAGGCGTGCGCAGACTTTTTAATTAGGGTGTGTTTAAAATCAAATCGGAATCTTTTGATGAAAAAACAAAGAGCCGTGTCTGCCGAAACATTGCTTTTGCATATTGCCGCCCTTCAATTTCTCGCAATTCATTTTGATAATAAGAAACTGCTTTCTCGTATCAATGGAAGATTGATATTTTGAGGAATTGGAGTGGACCGATTAGGGTGGGCCATGACCCCCCCCCTGCCACCCCCCTGTAGGCACGCCTATGCATGTTATCGCGGCCTATACAATCTGTAAACTGTATGATTATTATATTCTGGTTAACATTAATTAGAAGCTTGTTCGATTACACCTTAGTTGGATTTAAAAGACTATATTTTTCATGTTCGTTTTATTTTAATATTCCTGTATTATACACAAATGTGCAATGGAAGACGTGGGTTCAAATAATGGTCACTGTAAATCAGTACATACACGTATTTATTTCGATAACAGCTCGAAGATGCGTGTATTGAATTGAATTACTTTTTAGTGCAACTTTTGTTTTAAGCAAAATTAATTAATTTTCGTTCGTAAAGCTGTTACAATCCAGGTATCGTTGTAATGGCATTCCTGGAATTACAATGAATTACATTACGAAGTAATTCTGGCATTACATTGGAATTACTGGTATTACTATGAAAAGGCATGTAATGCGCAATACATGTACAAAATTTGTCCCAGTTGTTACCCCCTCGGTTTTTGTACGATTGATGCAATGGGACATATGGTTATTTAAAATGGACATTTTACTGAATATTTTGTAAAAGTGGACTATTTCATATTAAATATCTGAAAAATAATGAGTGAAAAAAAATAATGAGGAACATTGAGTTGGCACAAATTACTAACAATTTCAGACCCATAAGAACCTTTTAACATAAAGCCAAAAAAAAGTATAAACAAATGAAGTATTTTTTGGTGTATTTTTGGCCCACAAAAATGGTTGCCATTTAGCATGGAGTGTTTGAAAAGAAACCTATTGTAAAAAGTGGTACATATCCTCAACACTTGAAAATTGGCAAAATCAATTGTTTTCCACGAAATATGACCATTCTAAATTTACCATTCAGCTTCATTGTCCTTAAATTGCCTGTTTTAACCTTAAATATTTCAAACAGTTTTTTTCTGACGTACCTAATTGTAGGTGTAGGTGAACTGAATTTATGGAAATTTTCATTAGATATTAGATTATTATAAATATGGATTCCTCTGACGATCTCTCAAAAGATTATTTCGCAAATACACCACTAAACATATTAGACGTAGCACAGAATGCTTCTAATAATTTATTGCCCCAAATATATGTGAATATTTACAAGACAAAATACAATTTGTTTAAATAATGCTGTAGTGCGCTAAGGAAATTACTATTAACCTTCTGTATTTTAATCAAATATTCGGTAGTACAAAAAATATTGTATGGAATTCGTGCGTAAAGGCCTTTTTTCGATTAT
>CAJUYG010000392.1:337097-353804 GCA_910591675.1 Galerucella calmariensis | reverse complement strand
TTTGTATTTTGATAAAGTTTTAAGTAGTAGAAAAAATATTGTATGGAGCTCGTATGTAAAGGAATTTTTTTATCGACTTAGGTCTATTTTATCCCATAGTCTCAAAAAATTACGTTTTATTGTTTATATATTTGGACGAAAAGGTAACCTTTTTATTTTTAGTAAGGTATTGAATATAATTCATTTTGGAGTTTTTCAGATTTAAAAACTCTCCTCTTATTGACAAAACGTCAGTTAATTTTAATTACTATATCCATAGATGAGCAAATGGGGTGTCAGGTTCCATTTATTATTTTTCCGTGCAAAAGTAATTGTATTGATTTACTTTATTTATACAGGGTGTTTTCAAATGACATTCACAACGTTTGCGCATGTACTTTCGTAAAATTGGACAAAATGATGGATTAAGGGGTCCAGCCTATTTACTTTTCGAAGTACGGGGTATTAAAGTTATACATAAATTGTTTTGAGATTTGGCAGGTTGATTTTAAATGTAAAGGTGCATATTTTGTTGAAAAAACATTTCTCAATTCTCGATCCAGTGGTGTACATTTGGAAGAATATGTTACCTTTCGCCTCCCATTTTTCACGCCACTGACATTTGAAGCCATTTTGTATTCCTCAATGGTTTTCACGGGAAAAACGTATAACCTTTACATATCAAAAAATTTGTAGTTTTCAAGATATTTAATGTTTTCATCAAGATCACTTATTAATAACTAACTACCAAACTCCTAATGGTTTAATATGTAACAAGAATCAATTTATGACACTTGTTCAAACTTGTGATTTTATTAACAAACAAAAAATAGAACGAATCCATGCAACTACAGCAATTATTTCTGGCGATTGTCTTTCCAAGAAATCCGATTTTCGATGGAAAAACGTTGCAAATTATGCATAAATGTAAATATGGACAAAATTGGCTTAATTCTTTTGTTAAAAAAATTACTAAACAATCTTATCCGAATGTTTTTAATGCATTGCTGTTTCATAAATTAGTCCCTTTTATATATTCCAACCATTAGTAGTTTACGAGGGGTGAACCACCCTGCGAAATACTGTCACAAATTTGCGAAATCACAGGAAATCACGCGAAATCACGGGAAATCGCACGAAACACGGGAAATCACGCGAAATTACGGGAAATCACGCGAAATTTTGCGCAATCCCGTGAAATCATGCGAAATCTTGCGCAATCATGCACAATAATTAGCAAAATAGGGAAATTTTCCAGTACTAAAGTCGCGCGAAACATGGGAAATCACGCGAAATTACGCGAAATCACGCGAAATTATGCGGAATTATGCGCAATCACGCGAAATCTTGCGAAATTACACTATTTGCGAAATACTGTCACAAATTTGCGAAATCACGGGAAATCACGCGAAATCACGGGAAATCGCGCGAAATCACGGGCATTCCCTGAAATCTTGCGCAATCCCGTGAAATCATGCGAAATCTTGCGCAATCATGCACAATAATTAGCAAAATAGTGAAATTTTCCGGTACTAAAGTCGCGCGAAACACGGGAAATCACGCAAAATCTTGCGAAATCACGCGAAATCATGCGCAATCACGCGAAATCATGCGCAATCACGCGAAATCTTGCGAAATTACACTATTTGCGAAATACTGTCACATTTTTAGCATAGTGGTTCACCCCTCGGTAGTTTAGTAGTAATTATTGTTATTATTAAAAAGTGATCCTACAGGCTTCATGAAAACATTAAATATCTTGAAAACTACAAATTTTTTGATATGTAAAAGTTATGCGTTTTTCACGTGAAAACCATTGAGAAATACAAAATTGAATAGAAATTGCTTCAAATGTCAGTGGCGTAAAAAATGGGAGACGAAAGGTAACATATTCTTCAAAATGTACACCACTGGATCGAGAATTGAAAAATGTTTTTCCAACAAAATATGCCCTTTTACATTTAAAAACAACCTGCCAAATGTCAAATTAATTTATTTACATTTTAAAGTTATAAAATTAAAACATTCAATTTTACATAACTTCAACACCCCGTTTTCGAAAATTTTACGAGAGGTATCTACATGCAAACGTTGTGTCATTTGAAAACACCCTGTATATTTTAGCCATTCGGATAAAAAATATCGTAAGTGATATGGATGAAAAATGTTTTTTCGGTCTATGTGGGTTACCGGCCTCGTCTTTGCCCCCACATCGTCCGAAAAGCTTAATTTTTCTTCCTTATCACATAATCTATATAATAATCATTTATACACTCTGAAAAAGGATTGTTTGGTAGAAGTAAACGTATTTGTTTGAAAATGATTTGTTTAGAATTAACAATTTTTAATAAATGCAAAAGAATTGAGTGTTACATTAAAAAATTCAAATTGTTTCAATTGAAATTATAAATTGTTTGCAATTACTTTTTGGATTACTTTCTTCCAAATATAGCAATTATTTAACTTGAAGAATATTTATTCACGCTGAAAACGATTGGTTTGAATGAAACAATTGCATCTATTTAATAAAAATTTTATAATAATAACAAATGTTGTTCAACTCAAACCAATAAGTGTTGAATCAAGAAATTTGAACTGTTTAAATATAGATTATGAATTGTTTGAAATTAAGGTTCACATTTATTTCTTTCAAATATGGCAATTATTAAATATAAAGAAAATATTTCTTAAAAATATATAAATTTGTTTGAATGAAAATATAAAATTCTTATAGGTAATGAGTCATTTCTTTAAAAGTATAGATGTCATAATGTTATTCTACATTGTTGCATATAATTGGTTCAAAGAATATATTTCTTTAAAATTAATAAACATTTCTAAATTCTTTGTTTTAAAGAAATTAAACACCCAATTTCGGCGTTGAGCATTGAAACGTGCAAATCTCACCTCACCCCTCTCGTTTCGTCATAGTGGTAGTTGGAAGCTGGTTGGAAGTAAGTAGGTAGGTAGAACTCGCCGAACTCGGTGTACGTGTTTCACAAACCACGTGTGTGTTTAAGGGGTTGTGTTGTGGTGTTTAATTATATCGTGGACATTTCTTTATATCGGTTATAATACCAGTTATACTTTAAAATATTCATCATCTACTACCAAGTCACAGATTAAAAAGTTATATGGATTTACTGGATGTGTGGGAATTGTCCCACATAAGGGAGTGTTTTGCAGGTATGTATATATTATATATTTGTATTTTGAGAGGCAATCATAGTATTCCAGTATACAAAACCAACCGGTTTAGTTGTCTACATAGATAAATCCTTGAATTCGTCTCTGTATGTAGGTACTTTTTAAGTTTTGTGTATTTCGACACGTGTTTGTAGGTACATAAAGATGAGATATACGTATACCTATACTTATAACTTTGTATTGTTTCTGTGCAGGTCATTAAGAATCAAATGAGTTAATTTTATTTACAAAATTTGAATTATTTGCAGACAGATAAATAGTTTTAAAAGGTAGGTACAGTTTCTGATCATTATTCCTTTTACCGCCAAAAGGGAAAAAGAAATGTCTTGGACAAGTGCAAATAAAAAGTAAAAACAATTTCAGTATTTACACTTCAAAAACATAGTTATTACCTAACGCCGTACCATTTTCTTAATTAATTAATAGTAACTAAAAATTTGGAGGGAAACACACAAATGGCGCCAAAATGTTACTTTGGATAAAACAAAGTAAATTTCCTTGTAAACAACCTATTAGTTTGAAGTGAGTAGACCTATATTGCTACCAATTTGTAACTACAGCCCCATAATATTTGTTCCCACAAATTTTCAAATCAATTATTGAATATTATTTATCTATAGGTACCTAGGTACTTATAAATATTTTTGTAATAAACTCTTGAATAATTAAAAAACGAAAAGTTACCTATATTATTACCTAATCAAATTTTACTTTTGAAATATTTACACAATAAGGTACCTGTAACTAGTTATGTACCTACCTACCTATATAAATGTATCCTTTCTATTGGGGTGAGCAGGCCAGTATTTATTACTGCCAATGGTTTTTTGTATAAAATTTAGATAATAATATGATAGATAATAGGGTCTCATTTTTTTATAGTTATTTCTACCTGAAAAATTATTATTTATATTTATTTTAGAGCAGAACATAACTTCCTTAGATATTTTCTGCAATCTCTCAGATGGGGATCTGAGAGAAATAATACCAACATTGGGGGACAGAATAAAATTTAAACTAAAGCTGAAACAATATATTGAGGAACAGAAAATAGTAAGTATTTAAAAAAATATGAGATAACAAGAACACAATTGAATAAGGTCATTACATTTAAAACAAATCACACCTATCCCAGCCTAGTGTTGTGCCCTTGACTTGATGAAAAGAATTGGTAGAATGCTAGGTTTGGTTTGTTTTAAATATTATAATACCTATACATTACAGCGGTTATTGCAAAAACTACATTTGGTACTTACTTGTATGTTTAATTTTAGAACGAAAATCAGAAAATAGACATTAATACGCCTGTGGTATTAGAAATAGAAGAAGAGGAACCAGAAATAAAGCGAATGTGTCTGGTAAATGATAATACACAAAGTAATTCTACTGTAATATTAGTAGAAGAAGATACATCTACAGTTACAAGTAATGCCTCATTTACGAGCTCATTAACAAGTGCAGATTTTGAGTATGTCATGAAAAAACTCTGAAATTGTAAATTTGAATTTGAAACTCATTATAGAAGAGCATATTATAGGAAGGGCGATTCTTACGAAATATGACAGATGTAAAAAGTTGGAGATCAAAGACAGAAATTCTTTAAGTGACATAATCATATGTTACTTTCTAAATCAAGGTAAACGCTTAACCAATGAAAGTATAAGTATATTGGCAGAGAAAATAGTTGAGCTTTTTCCAACAGAACATAAGTCCACATATTTTGTTAGCCCAATTCCTAAGCGACGATCAAAGGGGAACAAACCAGAAGTGGCAAAAGGTAAACTTGTGGACAAACACAGAAATAAATTAACTATGATTAGAAAGAGCCTGGAATTTACAAAACAGAAGAAGAGTGTGCTAGAAAATGTACAAGAAATAGGTAATTACATATTTAATTATACATTGAGTATGTTCTAAATAGTTACCATAGTTAATTAACATTTGTTTATGAATAACATGTCAAGTTGAAAACGATTACTTATGATATTTTAAATTTTACAAAACAGTAATTCTAATGATGTTTCATCACATACCTAGTCATTTCAAAGTGTGATTCGAGTTCTATAATGTAACCTCACAATATTGTGTTTTTAGATATTGACCAAAATGTCATTGATAGCCAAATTTGGCTGAAACACAATATGGGCCCTGAAGAAGAAGTGTTGCAGCACTGGAAAAATTCATATACTTTAAGAAATAAAACTACTGCTGATCTTTTTAAAGAGTGGCCAATATTGGAAACTCAATTGGCACTACAACTGGTAAGTCTGTACTTTTGTTTACATTGTACCTAAGTGTCGAAATATACATAAGTAAATACCTACTTACTTCTGCCTCTGGTACTTATTCTTGTTTCTTGTTTTATAGGCAATTTAAAAAGACACATTCAGAAATTTTATAATATATTTATATCACAAAATGTGTGTTTTACAAGTTTTAAAGGGGTCTATTTTTTTTGTTGAAGCAAAGTGACATAACAGCATGTGTATTTGATTGTTGAGCCAACTACTTTTTTAATAATTTTATATTTTCAGATAAATAGTGATTATGTGCAAAAATATATGAGCCAAGACCAAAGTATAAATATTAGTGGCCGTTTTGATCTTCTCTTTGGCTCAGTTTATGAGAAACGTAATCATTTATTGAAACCATCAGATGAACTCTTTAGAGAACAGTTAGATGATGCGGATACAAGTTCTGGTAAGTTTCATATGCACAATTTCAACTGTAAATTATACAAGTTTATTATATATTTTTGCAGACTCAAAAGTGGCTATACGGTTGTATTTGTTAGCGGCATTAATACCACCCAAAGGGCGCACTCAGATAAGTGGTAGAAAGCAATGGAAGCCATCAATATCCGAATGTAGAGATGCTCTATTTTTGCAAGCCAAGGCCCCTGGTGACATAGAAAAATTAAAAAAAGAACGACTGGATATATTATATTCAAAAGGCTTAACGGTTCAACCTTATATAATGCTAGTAGGTCCTTGTCTCAATAATATTACTGCTTCTTATGTCATTTTAAATAACTTCAATTATAAGACATCTAGTGTGCTGGAGGCTATACAGTTTTGTTTTCAAGCCTGTATCATACTTGATGTCAAATATGCATTCGAATGTCAGCACATATGGTATCTATTTCAATGGTATATTTTCAAAATTAAGAATAGCAGCGATCCTAAGATCCCATATATAAGTGATTTATTAGAACACATATAAAAGTTTATATTTTCATTATTTTGTATGGATAGAGAATGGTCCATAAGAAATTATAGTATCTTGAAAGTTTTCACAGAAAACTATTTTTAATTTTTCATTTCTGACTGATATAATCAGTCACTTTAGCTAGGAAAATATTTTTTGTTCACTTTGTTTTCTGTGAGAAACAACAAGCTGAGTAAAATACTCAATTTAAGTTAAGTGACGTGAAAAACCACAAGCTAAAGAAAATAGTATTCTCAAATGAGTAAAATATCTTATTTAAACTAGGTACTGATTTTTGATAGAAATGTCTTTTATTTGTTTTATTTGTAATTTATCATTTGTAAATACTAATAGTTTATGTCAACACTTAAAAGCGTTACATCCATTTGTGGAAAAGTATATATGTAAGCAAAATAGCTGCAATAGAACTTTTTCTGACTTGAAGAGTTATAGAAGACATATCTTTAGAGTACATTTCACAGATTCTAATTTGCAGGAAATTTCAGCTGTTCCTCATGGCAACAGCATCAATCATCAATTGTCTCCTAATGTTTCTCATAATACTTTGATGGACATCAATGACACTATAGATGATAAGGTTACAATTCCATGTAATACTGATTATAAAAATGCTATTTTAAAGTTTTTGTGTAAATTTTACAGTAATTCTTGTCTACCAAGAAATGTTGTTCAAACAGCGGTTGATGAGCTGGGAGAAATACTTGATACAATTTTCATAAATACAAAATTTATAATAAAACAAAAAAATGCCTCTAGCGATATCCAAAATGCTCTTCAAGATTTTTTTACTGATATCAGTTCTGTAGTCAAATCTTTTGGAACTGAACATCGAAGATTTAAATTTTTAGAAAAACATGAGATATTGATACAACCTTGCAGATTAGTTATAGGTGAAAGATATGAATTGGAGAAACGTAGAAAGAGTGAAGTTATGGCACCTGTTAGATCTGAGTGCCAATTCATTCCATTACAGAATACTTTGAAACAGTTTTTAAATTTGCCGAATGTATTCAACATAATACATTCTTATATTATGGAACAAGAATCGATAGATCATAATAATGAGGCGATTATTTACACCAGTTTATATCAAGGAGACTTATGGAAAGAAATCAAAAGTAAATTTCAAAATAAAATTGTTTTGCCACTTTATATTTTTTTCGACGATTTTGAACCTAATAATCCATTGGGCTCTAAAGCTACTGTTTATAAAATTGGGGCAGTATATTTTACATTGGCTTGTATTCCTCCTAAATATGCATCCTTGTTGGAAAATATCTTTTTGGTTCAACTTTTTCATTCTAATGATAGAGTGGAGTTTGGCAATAGACGTGTATTTTCTAACCTAATTACAGAACTCAAATACTTGGAATCAAATGGAATTGAAATAAATGCCTCAGGCGTGAATATGAAAGTGTACTTTTCTTTATATTTGATATTAGGAGACAATTTAGGGCTTAATTCAATTTTGGGTTTTAAAGAATCTTTTAATACGAATCATTATTGCAGAATATGCACAATTGATAAAGATGAAGCAAAATTATGCACAAAAGAAAATAACAGTTTACTACGTGATAGTGACAATTATAAAATTCACTCTACATCGTTAACTACAGGAATTAAGGAGAATTGTATATGGCATGATTTGCCAAATTTTCATGTTGCAAAAAATATATCTTGTGATTTGATGCACGACTTTTTTGAAGGAATTCTGAGGTATGATATGGCACAAATAATCGATTACCTCATCAAAGAAAAATATTTTACTCTTGATAATTTAAATAATAGATTAAAATTTTTTAAATTCTCTCATGGTGATATGGGTACTGTATCAGTTCCGCTGGTTCGTTCAGATCAGCTTAAAAAAAAACATATTATTATGAGTGCATCAGAAATGATGACCCTTGTTACATATTTCGGAATTTTAATTGGTGATTTGGTTCCTTTTGAAGATCCCTGTTGGGAATTTTATCTTACAGTTCACAAAATTCTAGGTATTCTGCTTGCGAGATGTCTTTCATCAAATACAATATCATATCTGCAAACTTTAATTGAAGAACATCATAGTATGTATATTAATTTATTTAATGAAACTTTGAAACCGAAGTTTCATTTTCTTTTGCACTATCCTCGGGTAATACGTAAATTAGGACCAGTTCGAAACTTTTGGGCAATGAGATTCGAAGCGTTTCATAAAGATTTTAAAATTGTTGCCAAAATATCTCATTCAAAAGTAAATATGCTGTATACATTAGCTTTAAAACAACAGTTAAAGTTTGGTTTAAAAATTTTGAGTCAATCCGGATTTTATGTTCCACTAGAAACTGGTCCAGTATTAGATTTATTGGACAATATTCAAGATGACGACATTCTTCTACAAATTAAAAAGTATAAACAATTTCAAAATGCATTTACTCATTCATGGGTTAAAAAAGAATCTGTTATTTATAAAATTAATACAGTGTTGATGTTAGAACATACTGATCTGCATCCAAATTTTGGAGTTATAAAATGTATTGTTCAACAAGACGGCGAAGTCTTATTAATTATATTAAAACTATTCACGGTTGGATTTCATTACCACTTACAAGCATATGAAGTTTCATTTGAGAATACTAGCTTCACATCTGTTACGTTTGATGAGTTAGTCTATCCGCTTCCTTATAATTATCATCATTTGTGCGATGGAAAAATTTGTATAGTTGACGTGACCTAACCTAACCTAACCAGTGTTTGCCATTGTAATAAGGTATTTTCCATGGAATATTTTGTAAAAATATAAAACATTTTTTGTTTCTACTCAAAATCAATGATTCTGTTAAGTTTTTACACAAATAGAATCATTGATTTTGAGTCAGTGCAGCTCATTTGAATGAAAACTGAATCGCATTTAAAACAAAACTATGTACCACAGAGAAAATAATCTGCCTACTGTAGTTTTATAATTCTTTAATAAATATGTTTGTGTTAAGTTTTTGTTATAGGTATAATTTATCAATAAATGTTTGGACAGATAGCAAGACTTTTTACTTAAATTACCTTTTCAGAATTAAACAAAAGTACATTCTTTTATTTAAACTAGCATTTATTTGAAGCAAACCAATTATTTTTAAAAAGTGGGGCAGGATTTTTTTTTTCAAGAAATCTATTGTTTGAACAAAACAACTCGAATTTGATGCAAGAAATTATTCAGGAATTTTAAACAAATGTATTTTTTGACTGAAACAAATCACAATTTTGAAAAAACCGGGGAGTGGATTTTCAAAGAAATCAATTGTTGTATTTAAAATAGTGATACTTTAAAGTAAACAACTCGAGTTTGCACAAAAGAAATTATTTTGAAGTTTTAAAAAATCTATTGTTCCATTTAAACTTGTAGTTGTTTCAAATGAACAACTCAAGTTTCAAAACAAGAGATGGTCAAAACGTTTTAAAGAAATTAATTGTTTATATTAAAATACTAATTGTTTGAAGTAAACAACTTGGAGTTTGGACTGAAGATATAATTTCCTTGAATTTAATCACTTGAATGTTTATATAAGACTACAATTAGTTTGAATGATACCAAACTCTTGTTTGAAATTTTAAACAAACCGAAATTTTAACTTAACACCTCTGTTTGGTTGACTCTATTCAAACTTCAGATTTGTTTATCCTCAACAAATTTTCTTTCATTCAAGAAAATCTTTTTCAGAGTGTAGCATAATAAAATTTGACAGGTTTTTACTGTCTTAAAAACATCACCCGCATCTACTAACGTTTGCCAATATTTTTAACTGCTCAATTAATGGAAAAATTTAAATAATAGCTAATTACATTAAGTGATTTTTTCGAAGCCGATTTTGACGGAATAGATTTCAAGTTTAATCTTTTTTCTATCGAGTATATCTCGATTTGTTAAGGTCATTGGCAGTGTCTTCAACAGTATTTTCAACAAATCTTATGATATATATATACCTATCTACAGAGTGGAAGAGTCAAATAAAATAAATTCATTATTTTATTTTTGTTTCAAGTTTTATAAGAATTAAACCACAATTTTTTATATATTTGTATTAATAATTTTATCAATAAAACATCCACTGAATATGGAACAAGTGTTTAGCGCAAACCAATACAATATAAAATAGGAAAATTATAACAAAATAAATTTGATTCGGTTTTTTGAGGATCACTCCGATCACTTAATATTGGCGAATAGTTTCACAAAATGGGACAATATTTGTTTCACAGCGGTGCTAAGATTTAGCAAAATGTTTTTATTAAATTGTATTCCAATAGAAAATTTAAAAAATCATGGGCTTGAGAAAAAAGTATCATTATTTCTTTGGCACGTACACTAAATACGGCAGTGAGAGCTAAATCATTGGTCTTAGAGGATTGGACCCATGAGAACATTAATTTGATCAGAAACTCAATACCAATAACTTGTAAATTTCATGTAAACCCCACTGTAGACCAATTTCCTTTACAATTGTACAGAGTTCTTGACGATTTTTGGTAAATTCACATTTTTTGTAGTTTCTGCAATGTGTTGAAACCTTTTACTATACAGCGTGTCCAAGAAAACTTTTATGCAAATGGAGAAAAAGTATATTCTCTGCTTTAAAACATTGGCTAAAATACAGAAAAATTATGATTTGCAGTAACAGTAAAAAACGTTCAAAAAAATCATTAATTTTAGTTCAGTTTTAAGTAGAGTACGGGTACAAAATACTAGGGTTCCTTAAAGCTATCAGCAAACCAACAACTAGGTCTAAAGTGGTAAAAAACTGTAAAGATTCCCTTAACATGCTAGCAAGAAACAACAGTGTTCTAATATGGGTGCCGGCTCGTGAGGGATTTGCTGGGAATAAAAAAGTGGCAGACCAGCTAAAAATGCTTAAAGGAGCCTTCACAGGTCTGGAACCATTTTGTGGAATCACAAAAGATTACATAAGAGGGGAAGTCGGGAACTGGCTATGGCTAGTGAAGGAACAGCAACTCAAATTGAGGCTGACACAAGCACACCTCCATACTAAGTGTCTACTAAATAAGTTAGACAAGGAACTCTCGCCCAGGCTGTTGAATCTGGGTAAGAAAAATTTGAAGACAGTTACCGACCTGGAGACTGGACAATTTACCCTGAGGAAGCATTTGCACAGGAAGAGCAAAGTTAGTGAACCTATGTGCAGAAAATGTGAACTCTACGAAGAACCATCTACTCACATAGGTACTCTGCTTCTATGAGAACTTACAAGGACTCAGACGGGAATAACACAACAATCACAACTACTGAAGATTCCTCCAGATGAACTGGTGGCCTATATAGAAGACACGAAGCTTCTGGAATGGAAGTAGGTAGATAACATGGGCAATAGTACAAAGATTCAGTTCATGTGCATGTGAATGAATGATAAAATAATTTGCGACTGTCGACAAATATCGACTTCGTATAAAGTTGTACCCAAACGGAATTTTTAAAGACAGTTGTCTCAAGGAGAATGCTTTGTAGATCTGGTCTCTTTTATTGGCGCCACATCAGTCAACAATTTTTCGTTAGCATGGAGAATTTAAACGTGGATTAATCTTAGCGATAACCATGAGAACTTTTGTAATTGACGGTGCTTTAATTAATGCATCTCCATTGTCAATCTCTAAAAAGAAAAGGGGTACCACTCCTCCTGTGTCAGTGGTTGTCCGCATGGAGGAGTGGTATCACCTCTTCTGTGGGTTATCATCCTACTAGACGAACTACTGAAGAGACTGACATCCAAATTATTATTGTTAAAGGCACACTCGCAGGAGCAGGAGCATACACAAACTATCCTAATGATAATCAACAAGTGGTTCCAAGAGGAAGAACTAACTGTTCTTAATAGGGTGGAAATTTAAATTGTACCAGAGGGAGAATCAAATCCTACAGAAAATAATAAAAAAGGTACGATCTGTGCAGAAGAATATGCGGGAAAAATTGTGCGCTTCAACCAAAAATGATCATATGTCAACAGATCAAATGATCATAAGTCAACAGACCCATGATAGCATATGGATCGGTGGTATGGTGGACAACAGACTCGGCAAGCTGGGGCGATCCAAAAGCTTGGTGGCATCCAAAAGCAATCTTGCCTGTCTGCCACGAGAGCCATGAAGACAACCCCAACAGCTGCACTAATAGATTGACCAGAGTGATAAAGTGTATAAAGAGCTATACAAAGAGTTCGATCTCTCATGGCAATGCCATTGGACGAGATGATTCACAAGTATAGCTCCTCCCTGAAAAACCGTCATAACAGACAGAGAGGTATGGAAGGAGGTCCACCAACAATTGCACAGTAACTCAGGAAAACGTGAAGGCTGTACGTGAGCTGATTCAAGAAGACCGACTTGTCACATGTCGTGTACCTAATTAGTGCATCATTCGGCATTCACAAAACAAACGTCACTCGACTGTTTGGGTGTTCCAAGATGAACCAAAACCGTATCCGTACTCGTGTACGTGTTTCCAAAAAGATGATGGCGACATTTGTCTCAAAAGCGGTTCATGAAGCCACAATTCTCCTGCAAGATCAAAGAACTGTTACTGCTGATTGGTACATTTCGATTTGTTAGCCGGAGGTAATTGCTGAGTTTAGAAAAACCAACCCCCAATGACGAATGATCCTCCTCCTAGTAATACAACTTTCTACACAGCTCAAAAAACCACTGAGTTTTTAAAAGAAGAAAACATTGAATTGTTGGACCAACCACCGTACAGTTCCGACCTATCAGTTCTAACGACTTTTTTGCTTTTCCAAAAATTAGGAATTAACTGCGTGGTCAAAGGTTCCAGTCATCGATTGCGCACGGCTGGTGTAAACCCTGAAGTTATGGAGTTTACTCCAGAGCACTAAGCCTAAGGATTAAGCAGGGTATAGGAAAAAATACCAGCGTGGTTTTCAAACAGAACTGGCTGGTAACTCAATTGCCACAAAAGAACTAACCAGAAAAGGAATTTTTGGCAAAAACATAGCAATCTGCACCGACAGAAGACAAGCCCTATTGGCCTTGAACAGACGTGTTATATCGGGGCCAGTACTAGAGTGCCACCAAGATTTAGCTAACACCTCGGCAGATAACAATATTATCCTGAGGTAGGTTGAAGGGCACGACAGGAGTAAAGGTAATTGCATTGCCGATTCGTAAGCCAGGGATGCCGCTGGACAAAAAATTGTAGGACCCAGTGACACCTACGGCCTGACGACTTCGACAATTGCGGAACTAGGCAAACGTTACACCCATGCTCAGTCAAAGGATGCAGTCTTGCCAGGATCACTCTGGGCGACCCTGTGAATCTGGAAGAAATATTTGGCGAAGACCAGGAAAAACCCAAGTTTAACAGTAGGATTTATGACTGGCCACTGTCGACCAAGGAAACACTTCCATGCTATGGGGATAGTGGACGCACGTCTATGCAGGATGTGTGCACAGGAAGAAGAAACTGTCAGGCATGTCTTATGCGAGTGTCCGGAGTTATCGTCAATAAGAGTGTGTGTTCGGTGAGTCTTGGCCTACACCTGCTGATATAAAGGAGATGTCTCCTAGTGACCTGTCCACCTTCCTGGGAAGGACAGAGTGGACGATCACCTAGGAGGACAACTCCTCGGGAGGATTTATAGTGGGTCACATGTGGCCTAAGTGCTGTGAGCCTACACTCATCCTCCCTACTTTACAGATACAGATACAGGTTCCAGTCATCAGTAGATGCAGTAAACGCCTTCAAAAACTCTATTTTAAATGTACCAACAAACAAGAGGAATAACTGCTTCCAGAATTGGTTCCAAAAGATACAAAGATGCATTTGTTTTCGTGGAGAATATTTTTGACAACAATATAGCTCTATATGCAAAATATAAAAGATAGTAGTATAATAGATGATAATGCAAAAAATAGAATAAAGTTTTGTCAAAAACGTTTGGACTGGTATTTATAGTTCACAAGCTTATACAAAAAATAGTAATGAATAAAATGTCGAAAGTTGTAAAAAATTAAAAAATATCCTTTACCCCTGTAACAGTTTTCAATATTCCACTGGATCTTCGAATAATTATTACGACGTAATAGATAAAAGTCACTAAATATTTCAAAGATTTTGTACGAAAGTTTATTATTCTTATATTATTTTTTTTTCGTGTAAACAAAAAAAATCAACTTATTTTTCTGCGTAATTACGTCTATGATTTAGCGGTCAAATGATACGGTTAAAATACAAATAGAGCCCGTTAACTTAAAACTTGTCATTCCATCTTAAATCTCGCCATATTTATTAATAAAATAGATTCGTTCACTTAGGGACACATTATTCCATTTTTCGAATATACCAGTATATCCGAAACTACGCACAACAACGCAAAAACTTTACACGAAAATCGATATTCACTTCGTCGATCAACCTGTTGTGTATGTCTACGTGCGTAAATTGGGTCGAAAGAACGAAATCTCGACATACTTTCGCTAACGCGAGCGACAGTCGCAACTCGACTAACTTAACACTTAACCTTCTCCGTTTGTCGGTCAGTTCACTCTGGAACGCCTCGAACCTTCCGATTGTAGTGGGATTTTTCTGTTACGTCACTATGACGTCGGACCACTAACTTCATAGCGCCGCGCGTTTCGCG
The DNA here is from genome assembly GCA_910591675.1 of Galerucella calmariensis. Classification (NCBI taxonomy): domain Eukaryota; kingdom Metazoa; phylum Arthropoda; class Insecta; order Coleoptera; family Chrysomelidae; genus Galerucella; species Galerucella calmariensis. Next base: position 338,754 of record CAJUYG010000392.1, on the reverse strand, counting down.
AATCTAGAATCTAGATTAGATGATCCCAATGCTGTGGAACTTAGTAGACATAAACTAAAAATTGCCGTAGTGCGGTAAAATATACATAGATAGAATACAACTGTTAATGTATATAAAGAGGATGTAATAAAAAAAATAGCTAAGCGATTTATTGAAGTATGGGAAAAATTCTATAAATATGTATACATGAGACACGTGCAAGATAATTTTTGATTGGTTGAAAGGTGCTTGTATAAATATTTGGCAAGGCTAAACGAAAATGTCAACCAATCGCGTTGGATGTTTCGCAACAAACCGAGCGTTTTGTTGTTTATTAATTTGTTTTAATGTATTTCTTTGTTTGTGATTCAATAAATATTCATTTGTGTATTTAGAGCGTAAAGTAACAGATTGCGCGACGCGGTGCGGAATGCGGCGATCTCTTGATAGCGGCAATTTTACTTTACGCTCGAGAAACACACATCATTTTTTCTACAGTCTACAGAATGATAATAACTTTAAGCTCCAGAGCAGGAGTCTCCAAACTTTTCAGCATTAGGGCCAAACTGATAGCTAGGGTAAGTTCAGGAGGGCCAACTATACGGGGTGGCCACTTTTTCATTTTTCAACAAAATGTCTAAATTTTTTATATGTTGTTGCATATGGATCGGTGGTATGGTGGACAACAGACTCGGCAAGCTGGGGCGATCCAAAAGCTTGGTGGCATCCAAAAGCAAGCTTGCCTGTCTGCCACGAGAGCCATGAGGACAACCCCAACAGCTGCACTAATAGATTGACCAGAGTGATAATGTGTATGAAGAGCTATACAAAGAGTTGGACCTCTCATGGCAATGCCAATGGACGAGATGATTCACAAGTATAACTCCTCCCTGAAAAACAGTCATAACAGACAGAGAGGTATGGCAGGAGGTCCACCAACAATTGCAGTAACTCAGGAAAACGTAAAGGCTGTACGTAAGCTGATTCAAGAAGAGCGACTTATCAGTCTACAGAATGATTATTACTTTATGCTCTAGAGCAGGAGTCTTCAAACTTTTCAGCATTAGGGCCAAACTGATAGCTAGGGTAACTTCAGGAGGGCCAACTATACTGGGTGGCCACTTTTTCATTTTTCAACAAAATGTCTAAATTTTTTATATGTTGTAGTGCTAGGGATGGAGTTTTTTTCGCGGGTCGGGTAAAAGGTATATACGGCTCGCTACTGCGGGCCGGATCAGAGGCCCTGCATGGTGGGCTGGACCTGGCCGTAGTTTGGAAGCATCTGCTCTAGAGCAGTAAGAAATCTTTTTTTTGGGCTCATTTCATCAAATTTGGTGGTGGTATTAAGTATTATTTTACAGTTGTAAAATAATCATACTATTAGGCATTATCTTTGCGAAGAAACTAATCTTTCGCGTTCCAGCTGTTTATAGTATCGTTCTTGGGACTGCTTAAGATGGTATACAAACTGTACCTTCTGGAAGGAGTGATAAAATTGATGAGTTCATCCCTAATTCGAGTTTGCGCTCTACACTGTGTTATTTATAAGATGAGATAAGATAAGATATTATTTATAAGACATGGGAATTCTGGTACAAAAATGTCAAACGCGAGATAATTTTTTTACCAAATAACGTTAAAAAAAATAACAGATTTGGAAAGGTCGTTGAAAAAAAAA
>CAJUYG010000392.1:290399-331845 GCA_910591675.1 Galerucella calmariensis | reverse complement strand
TCTGAAGAAAAGTGTACCGAAAGCTCTGAAGAAAAGTGTACCGAAAGATCTGAAGAAAAGTGTATTGAAAACTCTTAAGAAAAGTGTATCGAAAACTCCGAAGAAAAGTGTACCGAAAGCTTTGATGAAAAATGTATCGAAAACTCAAAAGAAAAGTGTACCGAAAGCTCTGAAGAAAAGTGTACCGAAACCTCTGAAGAAAAGTGTACCGAAAACTCTGAAGAAAGGTGTACCGAAAGCTCTGAAGAAAAGTGTACCGAAACCTCTGAAGAAAAGTGCACGGAAAGCTCTGAAAAAAGTGTACAGGAAACTCTGAAGAAAAGTGTACCGAAAGCTCTGAAGAAAAGTATACCGAAAGCTCTGAAGAAAAGTGTATTGAAAACTCCGAAGAAAAGTGTACCGAAAGCTTTGAAGAAAAATGTATCGAAAACTCTAAAGAAAAGTGTATCGAAAACTCTGAAGAAAAGTGTACCGAAAGCTCTGAAGAAAAGTGTATCGAAAACTCTGAAGAAAATTGTACCGGAAACTCTGAAGAAAAGTGTATCGAAAACTCTGAAGAAAAGTGTACCGAAAGCTCTGAATAAAAGTGTACCGAAAACTCTGAAGAAAAGTGCACGGAAAGCTCTGAAAAAAGTGTACAGGAAACTCTGTTCCGACTGCGAGGTGTATTACTACATATGAAAAAAAACCTTCCATTTCCTATACGGGATGTAGATGCAGGTTTTCTGTGTTTTTTTTCCTGCATCTTAAATGATCGGAAACGCCATACTTTGGGTGAACAGACACACCAGTCCCACCGCAACCTTCAACTTCGCTTGCTATTTAATTCAATCAAAAGATGATTAATCTCCTATAACATGATAGAATCTAAATTTTGCCATATCGAATGAAGAATACTTTTATAGGTATTAAATTGTTAAATCCTGTTGGAACACAAAAATTATACATATCGCGGTCGCCTTTACGCCGAAAAAACAAGATATTTTTGACCAATACACACGTTTCCACAACAGCGGCCAAATTAAAGGAAATCCTCGATTAGAACTATGATTGATAGCTGTTTTAATGCAGATATGAACCAAATAGGAAAGACACGATTAATCATATGACGATATTGCCAGTCTATTAACGCATATTTTCGCCCCCATCAACCGATTTTTGACAACCCCTTCGTATTTAAACGACAAGCGCAAATTGAAAGAGAATACCGTAGAGTTATCTTCAATTTAATGTCGCCAGAGGACGTGCTTAAAACTATTTAAACGTGTCATTGATTTCGTGAGAATATAAATGATTGCAAAACGATATCAGAAGCTGAGAAAAATACTCGGAAAAATATAAATGGTAGTTTTTCAACTTCCGGACCGTTATCAATTTTTATAGGCTCCGTTGAGGTTGAATTTCATTGAAAAAATAATAAAATATTCGTAATTAAAAAAATATATCCGGTTTTGGTTGGTTTGTTTTACAAAAATAATTTTAAAATGATAAAATATCAACATTGTGATATACTATAATACAATGCCTATAAAAACAGGAAATTAAATAGGTAGAAAGAATTTTATTTGATGTTACTGAAATTTGAATGAAAACAGTAGTTTCCCACCTTTTTCCATACCCAGTTTGTTCCAGAAATCATGAACAAATTCAATCTAGTGCTAAACATCACCTCCATAAGTTTTTTTGATAGATACATTTTATGAGGTGGCTAACATCTTCTGTGGGCTATCCTAGTAAACCAATTATTGAAGGAGCTAGCATCTAAAGGCATGTTAAAGCTTGTGTGTATGTAGTTGCTCTGTATAATGAAACTTTTTATATATTTTGAAATAAATAAAATAATATTAAAAACAAAATATAAAAAAATAAAAATAGTGACTATACCAATACATATATTGATATCATACCGAGTATCATACAGTATACTAACTGTAGGTATATTGAATAGATGAGGCTTTTACTTGATGAAATAATAATAAATAGTAAACCATTTAAAAACCAGGATAATAATTTCGACCTACAAAGTCTAATAATATGTCAGGACAGGTCTAGACTCTAGCATAACATAAAGGCATACACGATGGATCTGTAATAATTATAGTGCAGAGGATCCCATAAAAATATTAATCTTATCAAGACTTGAACTGCAGGAAGTTACAATGTGCAGTTTTTGTCTGGAGGATGATGGTACAGTAAAGCATATTATACTTTGTGCCTGCCCATATGTGGACCGAGATGTGGACCAAATAAAATTTCGTTTGGTAAAGTTTCTCCGAGAGTTTCTCTCTCTGGACCTGAAATATCATTTACCAAGGAGCTAATCAGCTTTGTTGAGAAACTTAATAAGAATGGGCGTGAGCAGTGTTGCCAGCAGCTTCTGATTTTTCGTACTAAATTTTGTTGAATTTCGTAATAGGCTAGGACTTGTTCGTAATAGATTTTTTTTGAAGTTTTCTATGTGGTGTCCATCCAAACGGTTAACGGAAAACTAACATATATGTCGCTAAAGTTGAACATGTTTACTGTTGAAATTTTCTTGAAATCAAAATTACCAAAAGAAATAAAACTTTCATTGCATAGATTCAAGAAAAAAATATACAAAACAACTAAAAAACGAACAGAAATTGTGAAGATAATACCTAATTGAGAAAAACTTCTTATAAAATCGTTTATAATACTAGTGAAAATACCTACTGAAAATAGATGAATGGAAATATTCTTGGAAAAAACGTGAAGAGATTAAATAGTCGTGACATAGAAGATTTGATTTGTCTATCTCAAATCTCCAAAGTCGAACGCCGAATTTCATTACACTGCCTAGTGCAAGTGCAAGGAGCCAAGGACTAAAGAGTCATGGAGACTAGCAAGGAGTAAAGCCAATGCCAGCAGCGGGGTAAAGGCAAAATTACAGCGTTTTTTTGTTAACGATGTGTTATGTCTGAGATTTTTGTTTTTGATTTTTTGTTCTCTGGCCAAAATAATAGAAACGTAATAAATTGCAAAGCGGCGTAATAGTGTAATAAATAAATCCATTTGGTAATAGATCTATTACGAACGTAATAGTGCTGGCAACACTGGGCGTGAGCCACAATAGACTTTTGTATGTCCAAACAGACCTACTCATCACAAACCTAGATTAGATTTGATGTTGTGACCTCGGGTGTGACTAATCAGTCTATTCTACTGCAATCTGTCCTCGGTCATGGAACTTCGGAGTTTATTTTTTATAAGCTTCAGTTTTGAGAAGGATTTTTCAGCCGTACAATTTGTCACCATTTCTACTGAGCCTTTATTGATTTAATGTAATTTTTTTTGTGGTCTGGTGGCGGCCTCCTTGTGGTGGCGGTCCATAGGCAACTGCCTATGTTGCCTGTGCCTAGTATTTGTGAATATTTTTAAGCAATTTTACACCGTTTTCAGCGAGAAAAATAATTACGTGTTATTTGCCAAGAACCCCCTCCCCCTAAGTGAGATTTGGCAAGATTTAGCTTGATCCCCACCCCTCCCAGAACACCTCAAGTAATTAATGGACGGCCCCGATCCAATGAATGGCATTGATGAGTCGACTTTCCAACGCTGCAGAAAGGAACCGATCCAATGAATGGCATTGATGTGTCGACCATAGATAAAAAAATACTTAGTGTCGACTTTGCAACGCCACAGAAAGATTCCAGCATTGATGAGCCCTATCATCAACCCTTATGACCCTCGTGCTCTGGTACTTAGTTTCCCATAACCTTGCAATGGTCTCCAAGTGCCTTTAAGGCACCATTAAAAATCTATACTAGCTTACAATTAACCTCTATGGAATCTAGCGCCTTAAGTACAGCTTGGCTGTTATCAAGTCACCACAAATCTAGTCTAATGTTACCGTGAAAGAACGAAATCTGGTGAATGTCAACATTCTCAACGTTGCTTGACGTATGTCCGAAATATTGTTGAAATTTTATTATTTCTAACTTACACCGGCGATTGGCGACATTCAGGATGCACTTATGGTGTATGTTAAAAAGAATTTTTTTTTTAAATAAAAACAAAAAAAATCCATAAGTATTTATTTATTAAAATAATATGGGTAAAGGACTTTGTTGAACACAAAACAAACAGTAGAACATAAAAATATAAAATGAAAATAAGAACAATATCTTATTTATTGCAACAACTTAAACTACCGTGGCACTTCGAATTGCACAAAAGTTCCTTGCTTTTACAGCTGCATTTAGTCGTGGAACACTTCCTTTTGCAATTACAACGTGTATAGCCTTGCCCTCCACTTTTTGAATTAGCAGAAGCTGCTTCTCTTAGCGACATTTCTTTTGTTGAAACTTCGTCCATAGAAAGTAACTTTTATTTACAAATTACGAACTGATTAAGGGTGAGAAGCTGCTTCAAGGTACCATTTTTGTTAGCTAATCTATAAAAGTCTGAATCCTCTATTCCAACAACAACCGCTAACACATTTCGAGGGTCTGTACGACCACGGTCGACATCAGGGACTTGAATTCTTACGGTATCACCAATTTGGGCAGGAGGAAACTTTTTTTTTGAGGTTCGCAACATTTTTGTTGCTTGAAGTAGAAGATTCTCTTTTGGAGCTACTCTTTTTAAAGAAATTAGCTCGTGTTGTTCAGTCAGTGCTTGAGATGAACATGTGCTAAGTGGCGGATGAGTCAGTTCTTGAGATGAAGACGTATCAGGTTGCGGGTCAGTCAGTGCTTGAGATAAAGACGTGCCAGGTTGCGGATCAGCTCCAATGGTATTTTCATTATCCATGTCTGTTTCAACATAAGCTTCTAGCTGTTCTTAGGTCTCAATGTTTGAAATTTGCCCGTGAGGGAGTGATGACGATGTTATACCCCTTTTTGGTTTAACGCCAAACAGGGCTTCACAAGGACTCTGGCGTATTCCTTCGTGATAAGTTGTGTTTTCGGCGAATTGGACAACGGCAAACCTTCTGACCACTTGTTTGAATCATTGTCTTGCATCCAAGCAGTTAACATATTTTGTATGTCCTGATTGGCTCTTTCAACTGAGCCTTGTGTTTGACTGTGACAAGGCTTTCCAACCACTATTTTAACATCTTTCCACATAGCTCATACTACTACTACTACTAAATGTGCAGGCGAGCCTTGTCCTGGACAACTCAAGCCAAGGTTCCGACACTGAGGCCACTGGCGGGCCCATTGTGCCAATCCTGCTACCTAGTCATCCATGAAGCCGAGCCCTTCAATAAAGGCCGCAACCTTTTTCAGTGGATGCCTGCTTGTGTCTCCAGGAGCCATGACAGTGACTCCGAAGATTCGCCTGCGTAATACAGCCCAGTGTGGACACTCTAAGAGAACATGAACTGACGTTTCATCAGTCATGCCGCAACCCCTACATAGGGAACTTTCCTCTACTCCTAGATTGTAGAGGTGCTTCCTCATACAGCAGTGCCCTGTTAGGACTCCTGCTATCTTCCTTAGCCTACTCCTTGGTAGTTCAGTGGCTGCCCTGGCGTGTCCATCAGTCCATCCCTTCAGTAGAAGTTTGGATTGTCTAGGACCCTGCAGAGCATTCCAATGAGCGAGGTGCTGATTCCTCAGCCACTTCTTCGTCTCCTTGCGTATTCTTTGTTTTGTTAGGCCCAGGGTCGGGCCCGGGCCGCAGAAAGGAGCTGCCGCCCCTTCCGCAGCCAGTGCATCCGCCATCTCGTTGCCTTCAAAACCAGAGTGGGCTGGAATCCATTCTAGCCGCACCACATAGCTCATAGTTCTGATATGACTCGATTACTGAGCTCTCTGCCATTATCCGAATGCAATATAGCGGTAGCACCAAATGTTGAAAAGATTTGGAAAAGTTGATATGCTACTTCTTCCGATCTCTTGCTTTTTAAAGGTCGTAACTGGACAAATTTAGTTAAATGACCTTGATATACCATTATAAACTTGTAATCGCCATCCCTGTGTGATTGCAAGTCTATCATGTCGACTTGACATCTAGAGTTCAATTCGGAACTGAACATTGGTTTCACAACAATACCTTTTTTAGGCGCACTATGTTTCATTTGACATTGTTTACACAAATTTAAATACAACATTACAACTTCATAAGTAATATTGTTGTATCTAACTTGCAATTCTTTAAGCATTCGTGTTCTTCCTCCATGGCCTGTTCTTATGTGAGTTTTAGAAATTATTGTAAACAACTCATCATTAGTGACATAATACTGGATATTTGTTTCTCCTGGTTTTAATGGCACAATTAACTTTTCTTCATCACTAAATTTTAAAATGTCAAAACGTTTTAAACCTCTGTAGTCCTAAGGTGTACTACACTTACTTTTAGCAGAAATTTCTTCAGAAACGATTTTAGAGTACTTTTCTTGTGAAAAATAAAAACAATTGTCTTCTCGTTTACTTCCAATTAGGGCATGTAACTCGAGATGTAACTTTTAAAAAAAATTATCACGATTCACTGTAGTAGCCATTGAATACAAATTTTAATTTCTAATAAGAAAATTAAATTAGGTTAGGGAGCGCTGTCAAACGTTGCGTTAGACGGACGAAGACAAAGCTAACTTAAACAAGGGGCTGGAACCGTCTAAGAACTTGCAGTGTCCGAGATTCACCGGACCTCATTTGTGTTTGTCGACATATACCGGTGAAAGTCCGAATGTATAATAGAATTAAGAAATGTTCGGACTTTCACCAAGGCATTTGACATTTGTCGACATCCACCGGCGAATGTTGACATTCACTACTTTCGGTCTTTCCGGTAACATATGTTTAAGAAAAAGTACTTACATTATCGGGTCCACTATTGGAAGAAGACTGCAAAAGCGCTTCGGTGGAAACGGCCGTGGCGGCCGTTTGCGTATGACTAGTGGCCGAAATCCTATACTGCATCCCGGCTATACTACAATACCCCTCGTGGTGCGTCGACCTCGTCGTACTATTCACATAAACACCCGTTATAGTCACGTCCGTATCCTGATTCAATATAACCGACACCTTTTTATTCGGCGTCGAACACACTTCGATCAAATCACCATCGTCCTCCTTCTTATCTTCCTCCTCCAATTTAATATCCTTATCCAGCAGTGCGAAATACTCTTCGGACGAATTGCTAGCGCACGAAGAAGAATCGTCGTTGGAGTATTTCGATCTGTAGGGTTTTTTTTCTGCGGAATAGCTAGCTGCTAGAATAGCGCTGGCGTTCAAGCTAGCCATTCTTTTACGCACCACCATATCTTTTAAATCCATTACGATTTCGTTACTTTTGCGTTTCTTCTCGATTACTTCTTTTTTTATTTTAACTTTCTCGGGCGTTGTGGGTTTAATGACGGGGTCGTCGTCGTCTGAACTGGTTGAATCGTGCATGTCCCAATGTTTTCCAACTGCTCTTAACCCGGGGACGGTTCGTAAGATGCGTGTTGGAGGTGGTGAGCTGTCGTCGCTGAAATCTTCATTTTTAACGGAAATTGTATCGGTTTTGTTTGGTTTTTTTGATTTGGGATTATATGCGGTTTTATTCGATTCGTCTATGACGTCCAAGATTGTTGCTCTTGTTTCGTTTTCGTATAGACAGTGGACTTTTGCTAGAGCGTTTAAGGAAGCTACGCGGTGTCTTTTTGGACCGTTCCAGAATTTGAAAAGTTTTGTTTTGCACGATTTGTCGTCCGATTTGTTTTTAGTGTTGGTCGATACGCGTTTTTTAAGCACTGTTACTTTTGGTTTTGATTTTAATTTTACGTACTTCTTCTTTTTCGGTTCTTTTGGTTCCACTGTCGATTCGGATTTTATTTCTATAACTTTATTTGGTACGATTTCTTCTTTTACTTTAATTTCCGCGTCGATTATTTCGGATTTTATTGTTTCCGGTACTTTTTCATCTTCGGCGGCTTTTTTTCTTTTTTTTATTTTGTTTGATTTTTTCGAAATTCTACTTTTTTTCGATTTAATTTCTTCATTGACTTGTTTTAGAAGTTGTTCTATTGTTTGCTGTTTCTTTATCTCATCCTCGTCCAATAGCGTCGTAGTTTCCGGAACTTTTTTCGGTTTTAAAGGTTGGTTTCTGTTCGATTTTTTAGGAGCACTTTTCGCGGGTTTTATTTTAACGGCCGGTTTAATATTTTTCTTTGGTTTGTTTTTCAGTAATTTCGATTTATTTTGTGTAATTTCTTTTACCGAAACTTTGTCGAACTTTCTAGGTAGTTTTTTAGAAGCTTTTGCAGTCACTTTCACATTTTTTTCTTTTGATTTTTTTATTATATTGGCGTTTTTCTTAACTGTCAAATCAGTTCGTTTTTCTAACAAAAGAGGAGTTAGTTTTCCTTTGATTACAAAAGAAATCGTTTCTGAAATGGTATCGCGTATAGGTGCCCGAAGATCCGTTAGTTGGTTTTTCTTTGAAGCTGTCACTTTCTTGGCTGCTTTTAGAATCTTTATATCTGGTTTGGATGGCAGAGAACGCATCATGGATTTTGATCAGGCTCTTTTACATCTTATCCACCATCTGAAACAAATTTTTTCTATTTGAAATAATACAAAATGTTAAGAAATCCAGATAAGATTTTTTTAAATTGTTGAAACAATTCCTGGTCTAGCCAATGGATAGAATAAGTTTTGGAACAATATTTGTAATAGATTTCTTGTGTGAAATATTGGTCAACTGTTTTAAGCTATTTTAGACTACCTATTCCAATTTATTGAACAATATTCAGTTCAAGATTCTGCACAGTGATTTGATTTGATGATAAAATAAATATAAGTTAGTTATGGAACCAAAAAATTTGAAATATGTATTAATTTGCACCGCTGCTCATGTCACTAAGCGAATATTAAGTTTAAAACAGAGGAGAAGGAGTGTTTTACATTGTACAAACAAGCATGTTTTGAGATTTCCTTAATTAATATTTAAATCTCTCGTTTATTTCAAGACATATTCTTCAACCACTTCAATACATAACCACAAATTATCAAGATTAATGACTTTTTCATACAACATTTTCATTGTGAAAGCGAATCACAAACAATAAATAAAATTGTTAAGAAATTGGAACCTGTTCTATTTTTTTTTACAAATTGACAGGGTAGACAATTTTTATTTTTAGACAACAATTTGAATTGTTCCAAAACTTGAACGAAATATTGCACAAGAAATTGTCTAATCTAAAATGAACTTAATAATGGTGTGTGTTATTTGTATGCATTAAAAACTGTCAATTGACTGTTGACACTAAACTTGAGTATTTTTAATTTTATAGACTAAACGAGCCTTATGTTTAAATATGCCACAGTACATTTGTCCCTTTGACAGTAGCAAAGGGTAACTCAACTCCTATTAAGCAATCCAGCATTATGTCCAATAAAATTCAATATTTCATTTGGCTGTTCCACACTGTATACTAAAAATGGCAAAATTGTGGAATATAGACAAACCAGAGGAAGAGAAGGAGAAACTTTAAACTGTAAGAAAAATCAGTATTGAACTTCAATAGGGGGATTTGAATACAATTCAATATTTTCAAAGACAGCACAAGGTAGGGACATTTGCCCCATTGCAATATTAAAATTACTGATTCAAAATAGACATGAAATAAAACAACTTTTTTCAACTCCAAATCCCTTTTGGAAAAATACAAATTCTAAAGGTTGGTACAAAAATGTTCCACAGAGTATCAATACCATTCCTACTTGTAAGAAAAGTTCTGCAACTAAAATTGGACTAAGCATCACAAATAATGAAATTACTCGTGAAATTATCAATTATTTAAACTATGCTAGTACAATTTACCAGTTAGCCAAAGCAGGAGTAAGTGGCCAGCAGCTTACAAAGATATTTGGTCACTCATCTTCATCTTCTATTAAATACTCAATTAAACCCTACCTCCAAATTGACCCTGAACAACAGGAAAATCTATTAGTTCCTTCTGAGCCTCAAATAAGACAGATCAAAGTGTGCAAATGCATAGGCATACTCAATGAACTAGGCGAGAATAATACTGTGGATTCCAGGACACACTGGAATAGAAGGAAATGAAATAGCAGATGGACTAGCAAAGAGGGTGAATGAAACACCTGTTCAACCTTCCTGACCATTGGAAAGATCTAGTAGGGCTTATAGCCAACTGCACCCTGGGCAGTCCAAGATTTTAAGTGGGTGGCTACAACTTGTTGAGGTCAAATGAATGCATAAGTCAAAATAAAACTACACTAAGATAAGAGTTTTAACAATGATACTGAAGGGACATTTTTGCATAGTCTTATTCCATTCACTAACAGGAGGAAATTAAAAACACAGCTTCTCAACATGAATGGAATAACCTTATCTTTCTCAGAAGAGATTGAGCATCTAGGAGTCATCCTTTGCTAACAGAGAATGCACTCCTCGCCTATATTATCTCAAAAGTAAAAAGGTCTGTCCAAACTAACATTCAACTTTATAAAATAATATGGATATCCTGGAAAATGGATAAAAATTGGCTAAATCGATGCCACAAAAATAAAACCTTCCATATATTTTTGTTTTTTATTTTGGTGCATGCAATTTTTCAACAGTTCCTGAATAATTTTTGGATGCAGAATTAAATTTCACCCAAAATTCACAACCATCTAACTAATAGTATGCAAAATGAAGGACTGCATGACCAACCAATCAGTACATATCAAGTGCCTCCATTAGTAACAAATTAGGTATATGAAAAATAAAACAAAGTAGGTTTGTAATGTAAAAATGTTAAAAGTGCAGTGATTTATTTTTAAAATAAAAGAAATCTGTCAGCAAAAATGTTGAAAATATCATATTGTTCTATACCTACATTTGTTGGTTATAAATGACAAACCAATTATTATTAGAAGTAAAACTTAAAGTACCCATCTGTAGAATAGCAAGTACATTCATTCTTAAAGTGATGACAAATGGGAAGCAAAAGCAACAAACAGAATGTAACTGTTGATAGTACCAACATACAAAGTTATTGTGAAAACTATTGAAACAACAATGTTATTGCATGAGGAATTTATTTCCTTAAATGGTCTTCTGGAAATGTTTTTTTTAAACGTTTGTAACCATTTTAATAAACAAAATTAGTTTCTTTTTCGAATAGTTTGTGATAACAAAATTAATTCAATGGTTATGATGATATTGAACAATAAATATGTCAAAGTCTCGGCCAACATTCATTATTTTATTGTACATCTAACATCCATCCATCTTAGTTTTTTAATTGACATAGGTGTATTTTGTAAACAAAAACCTTACATATATCACTTTTCACGTAAATTACGATTATACAATACAACCAAAGAATAATAAACCGTATGTAATTAACGTTTTCTTGATTTAATAAGCGATATAAGAAGCAGAATAGAAAAATAAAGAGTGTATTGTTTACATTTATAATCTACATGTACCTACATACCACTTTCACGTGCACTTTCATTTCACACCATCACACAGATCCAGATGATTGATCCAATTGAATAATATTTATCCAAAATAACGTGTTTTAAAGTTTTTTTATTTATATACGAAATTAAGCACGTATCGTAATGAAATCTCCCCGCCCTATATACGTACTAAACACTTCACAAGAAACAATTCGTTCGTTTTCGTTTGTCTTCTACACTACATGACATTTGACATTCGTTCTGTCACTTTTTGCAGCTGTCTCACAAATTGATAGAATGACAGAAATTGTACAATACCAGAAGCTGTGCTGACATCATTGCTGTCACGTACATTATTTTGGGCAATGCTTCATTATAAAAAAATAATAGTTTGTTCTACGTCTTCAAGAAATCGGTTAAAACTTACCACCTCTTCCATATCACCTGCGCTATGTAACCAATACCATTGTAGTCGCAAAAAATGAATCGACTACTTCAGGAAGAATCTGAGGTCAGAAATAATCGAATTGCTGAAACTATCATTCCTACCCTATCTAGTCAATTTTATTATGAAAACTTGATGGTTGTAACTTTCATATTCCAACAAAGGAGATTCACCTAAAGCTAAGATCTGTGTGTTCAGCAAACACTTCTCGAATGCTTTCTTCAGCTTTCTTTGAACCAAGACATGGAAACAGCTGATCCGCAGAGGCGTTTGTTTGAATCGTCAAGTCAAGAGCTGCATAAATAAAACCGATTTAATACTACTAGCGACAAAAAACAAAACCCAGGCCCAAACCCGGTTGATCAAAGTGTAACTATGTATGTAATATCAGAAAATAAGAAATAAAAAAAAAAACAAAAAACCCAGCTCTTAACCGGGTTTCGAACCTACGACCTCTGAGTTGTAAGCTCAATACCCTACCAACTATGCTAATCAGAAGGTTAAAGGCTGCTTGGACGCATGCGCACCTGAACTATTAAATTTGACGTGGTGGGTGAAGCCGTGTTGTATGTTTACCCGCTCCTGTAGTGGGACTCTGCACACTATAGAATTCTACCGATCGCTTTCTACAGTATTATTGCTACATTATTTCAGTCAACAACAGTCGAAAGTCTCACTGTGTATACCATCTGTATACTGTCGACAGGTCTCCTTTTATTTTTGACCTATGAATATTAATTGTAGTGAAGTTTTTATTAAGAAATCGTCGATAAAAGACCTGTGAATGGAGTCGATAGTAGAATACTATAGTGTGCAGAGTCCCACTACTGAAATGGAATGGTCATTGATGTCACAAACTCAATATGTCAAATGACACATAGCACGGAGAAAAAAAGGGTTGAAGGTTGAAGTCATGAAATAAACACGATATCCTTCAAATTATCTTCTACATGCATATTTTTTTCATTATAAACTAAATAAACAATACGGTAACCTAAAATTTTATCATCACTTTCCTCCACTTGGTATTATTTGTTAATTATCCCTACTTTTTCTTCCAGCATTGTTAAAACCAAAGAGCCAACTTTCTGATAATTCATTTTTTTGTATGCCTAAAGAGAATTTGCTACAAGAAATTGCTTCCATAATTAGCAATGAAAACCATTAACACTAATTTCATGGCAAAATAATACATGAAACGACGGCATAATTCAATAAAACACAATATTTTCCAAATTTTTTCATTTATTTAAAAATACATCACAATTACAGGAACCTAGGCGTTTTCCGCTCGGGTAGGCCCGGTAACGGGACGATGATTCTTCGACAAATAGTCAGCAAATTCTTGATAGGGCGTCTTAGCCAGAGGCATTTCTTTCCACAAATCTGGTGTCAAGTAAGCGTAAGTTTTGGCAATTGCCGCATAAGTAGCTTTGGCGAAATTACCCAAAGTACCTGTTGAACCTCTGGCTGACGTATAACAATCCTCAATACCGGCCATCTGAAGAAGCTTTTTAGGTACGGGAGCCGAAACGATGCCGGTACCACGAGGGGCTGGAATCAATCTTACAGTAACGGAACCACATTTTCCAGTTACCTAAAAAAAAATCATCAATTTAACATTGCAAAGTACAAAATTTCATTAAACAATGTTGAAAAATTTAATCAGAGTTCTTAGGCCATCATAGAAATTAAATTTCTCTGGTGGAAACCGCGAAAGAAAAATACTATTCATCATGAAAATAAATTAAGCCATTTTTAATTTTTGACTAGAAACATTTGAATAAAATAATTTACCTTGCAAGGAACGGTGTGAGGTTGACCGATCTTGTTACCCCAATATCCTCTACGGACCGGTACGACGGATAACTTAGCCAAAATAATGGCTCCTCTGATGGCAGTAGCGACTTCTTTGCTGCACTTAACACCGAGACCGATGTGTCCTTTGCTGTCTCCGATAGCGACGAATGCCTTAAAGCGGGTACGTTGACCAGCACGAGTTTGCTTCTGTACTGGCATGATTTTCAATACCTATACAAAAAGAAAATACACATTTTTATACCCTGTAGCAAGAATCGAGTGTGGATTGTTAGTTTGTTGTGATTCAGTCATTTCTGGCCATCATCGGAACGTTGTTCCTCTGGTGGAAACCGCGAAAGAATAAGTTTATTCATCATGTAAGCTTATTTTTCAAAAATTTTGTGCTAATGGATAACAAAGAATAGAGAAGAATCCTCATTTATTGTGAGTTCACATTTTCAAGGCAGAGGATATACAATCAAACAGTATGTGGAAAATGGGTTTACTTTCCATAGTATCACAAAAAGTACAATCCAGTTCGGGGTCGTCAGCAACATATCCAGTACCATTCAATGTAAATTCAATTTTAAAATAGGGAGATGTGCAATGGAGCAATAGTATGGGTAACAATTTCATTAAATTTGAATACTAATGGGTGGTAAGAATCAGTTGGTTATTGAAATAACTGTGCCAAAAGATAGTCAGCATATATGGGGGTCAATACATCATTTTTGCCAGTGCAAATGAAAACTATTAAATAGAAGGCTTACAAATCAGAATTATGATTTAAAAGAAATAAACTATAGAAACTTGACATATTATTGAAATCCTGGAAATTGAGATATTGATAAAGATACTTGTTCATCTGTAACCACAAATAAATCTTCAAACATAGTACCTATGATTATTTTCAAAAACAATGAAATTCTGAAAGTTTTTTCAACTTATATCTAAATGATTTCATACTCTTTTAGATTTAAATAATAACTCACCTCATCATTTAGGTCGGGCCCAATGAAATGATCAATGATTTCAAATTCTTTGATGGGCAATGAAAACAGGTAGATTTCTTCAAGTGATCGAATTTTTCCATCTTTCACTAAACGTCCTAGTTTAGTTACTGGTACCCATTCTTTTTGGTCTTCCTTTCCACGACCACGTCCTCTTCCACGACCTCTACCGCGGCCCCTTGGACCTCCTCTACCACCACCACGACCGCCGCCGCCACCACCTAAATGATCACAGAAAACATATTACTTGATGAGACACTTGAAATAATCTCCTAATTTTTTTAGTAGAAGTTGTATCAAGATGAATGGTTATTAGGAGGAATGAAAAGATTGTATACTAACCAAAACCACCACGGAATCCACCACGTCCACCGGCTGGAGCTGCGTCCGCCATTCTGAAAATAATGTTATTATACATTTAGTCACATTGTAATGTAGATTGATGTAATAATATATGATTATAGTATATTCAGATATTCTAGGCCATCATTGAGAAAACTCTATGGTGGAAACCGCGAAAGAATTAATTTATTCATCATTAAAACTCATTTAAAGCATTGAGTAAAGAAGCATCCGCCTACAGCTCGTGTTAATTCGACTTAAATTTCAAATCAGACAATAAAATATTCCAATTATTATGCTAAAACTAAATAGAAGTAGAAAATTGGATTTCCCTATTTATATTTGTAAATTAATTAAATCTACCTATATAACAACCATTTCTCACATAGCAAAATTAGATTTAAAACCAAAAATAACCCTCGTGGTTCCTAATTATTATGCTAAAGATATAGAAGTAAAAATTGAATTACCTTTTTTATACAAGTAGTAGAAATCATTTTCAGAACCTACCAATAATAGGTTTGTAGGCTGGTAATAATTACGAAATGTAATTTCAATACAAAATATAAGCAAATTACTTGAATATTTAATGATTAGAAATCTAAGGTGAGGCAACTAAGTAAATCATCCATTTTGTTAAGACCACGTGTTTGTATACTATATTATTTTATAATTTCCAAATGGAGCTTTGGTTGGTATATATAAAAATAATTTTAGATCCTACACAAACATATAAAATATACAAATAACTATCAAATACCTCGATAAAAATAAATATAAAATACTTAGTACTTACGTTTAGTTCCTTCTTCTTCAACGGTAAACGAAAGAAAGAAGTTTAATTTGGATTTTCGACAGATGAAATTGTATTTGTCAGTATACATCGTTTATTATCGAGTATCTTCGAGAACATACACACCAGAAAAGTATTTGATTGGACGGAATGAAACCAGTTAAAAATATCAACCAATCGAATAGCTATAACTCACTATACCGGAAATACGTAGGCAAATTGTAGAAGGAAAGTGGGAGATATGCGAACTGCAGCCAGTATGATTATTCCATAAAACAAAACTCCCCAGAAAATGAAGCACTCGTGGCACAGAATACACCAACTTATTACATGTACTCTGTGCTCGTAGAACTACTTCCTGTCTGGGTACAAGCCAGGTACAAACAGAACAGCAAAAATCACAGAAAAGTGTATGCAACTAAGCATACATGCCTCTGTGAAATTAATACAATTTATTACAATAATATAATACAAATGTACTTGTAGACACTAAATGTGATGAAAAGTACCTACTGAAAATAAATAATTCATCAATGATCATTATTAATATATGATTTCGGTATAGGCAACAAATCACACACAAAACTACTCGCTATAATGAATCCTATCAATGAATGATTTTCTCTTAATAATCGATTCTGTATGGCAATCACATAGATCGGTACGGAACGGAACACACCATGAATGTCGCATGTCATATGTCTCTCTGACATGTTCACTCCTTGACACTTTTGACAATTGACATTAACGAAGTCGTGCTCGGCTTTTAAAAACATTTGTTGTTATTTTTTTCCTTAAATAGTATTTTACAGTTTTACACATGAAACTCGAAATGGATGATATGGACGATAGTACAATTTGTGATTCTGTTGTAAGGGCTTCAAAATATTTACCAATTAGTACTTGATTCAACAACAAAAATATCTTCTGCAAAATCTAGTTAAAGAATATTAAACAAACAATATTATTTAATTTAAGCTATCTAAATTTAAGCAACAAATTATGCTACTATTTATATTTGTGTAATGAAGATTTATATTTTTTTAGTCCTCACTGGTGGAAGGATGCAGACTTCCAGTACATATGACAGGGACTAATGATTGGCGTAAGAAATGTAACAAGTTAATATTGTCACAATAATAATAACATTTTCATTGTAGCCTTAGCTGAAATTATAAGTATTAGAGATACCCCCGGACTCAAGGGATATTATGTACACTATGTTGATTGTAAGTATTTAAATTGGATTAATGAACATTTTCAGAACTGTCAATTGTCGACCACAGAATACTGACAATTTCCAGAAATGTCAATCATAGATCTATGACATACAATTCAAGAGTTCAAATATATTAATTTTTATTCATATCTCTACCAAGTTTGGTACAATCTGATAGTGGAAGGTGTGGTTGGTGTTTATGTGACTGTTTAGGTAAAATGAAATTAACATTAAAAAGATCACACTTTGTACACATATAAGTTTATTTATGTCTATGCCTATTAAATGTACATTACTATTGAATAATTTAAAATATGCAAATTTTTTTAGTTAATAAGCGTTTGGATGAATGGGTTACAGAAGAATCCCTCGATACACGAAAAGTACATTTTCCAAGGAAAGATGCAGGAGGTAGCAATACAGGTGTATCCACACCTAAAAAAGTACAAATTGGAGGTGAGTAGAAAATTATTCCATACTCGTAACAGTTGCAAAATACATTTTTTGTAATAAACACAAAAAATAATTAACCATGTGTAGTGATAGAGGGTAATATATGTTGAACTATAGCAGGCATGACCTGCACCTCATGCTTTTTGGGAAAAAATGGGGTCTAAAACCAAAAATGAACTGATCATATCTAATGTAGTAAACCAGTGTATTATCAATTATGATCTTGAGGAACCATTAAGGAACTTTTTACTATTTAACTAGGTGGAGGAGTAGTATCTAGGCCTTCTTCACCTGTAAATAATGTAGAACTATTGAATGGCAATGCTGTATTGGCAGCAGCTTTGCAAAAACGTATAAATCGAAAAAGAAAAGGTCCATCCTTAGAAAGTGAAGATTCCCAAGATCCTCCGCCGAATTTGGTTGCTGGACCAAGGCAATCAGGTAGTATGGTATCCCATCACGATGATATAGTTACCAGAATGAAAAACATAGAATTAATAGAATTAGGAAAACACAGAATAAAACCATGGTATTTTGCTCCTTATCCACAAGTAAGTAGAATACAATTTTAAACTCACACCTTTACAATATATTTGGATTTCATTTACTGTTTTGACCTTTTAGTTTGTGGAATCTAATAATATTTCTATTTTAAATGCAACTAAAAGTGATATTAATTCAGAGTTTTCATAGGTTAAGTGGTAGAGCAACTTTTATGGTGCTTAATGCCTCATAAAAGCTGAACTTCGCCTTTTATTTTCAATTAGTGAATCTGTTTTTACATTTTATTCTATTGTAGAACATTTATATTTTGAAAATAATAAAGACAATTATTATTATTATTATTATTATATATTTTGTATTATTAGATACTTTTAGTTTCATTTAAAATAGAAATATATTTTATTTATTTGTCAATACCTTTTGATTCAAATGGAAGTTGGTTTTTTCCATACTTTATAAAAACACACTATTCATTTGACTGAACTTTTTTTTCCAGAATTTTTTATTCTCTGGAACAGATGATAATTCAAAGAATGTAAATCGGGTAAGTAGGCATATTTATATTTGATATTAAATTTTTTATATTCTCATTTGGTTATTTAATCAATAATGTTCAGTTTTCTTTACTACATGTGGGATTTTAATGAAGTATAGAAGCAAAATGTGTGACAGAACTGTGAAGTATTGTTTTTCTTTTCACTTTTATACAATTTTTAACCCATGCTTATCAATCATTAGTTGGATTTGTTGTTTTTTTGACAAAGTAGTACCCAAGGAATTAATCCAAGTACACAGCATCCACAAGTTAATTGTTCTAGTTTTGTGAAAATTCTAAGATTTTCAGTGCCCACTATAGTGTCAAATATTTAACTTGTGGAATGGCCTTTTCTACTTGTTTTTCACATGAAACTCAATGGTGAAAATGGCTTCCATTTGAAAAACAATGAAGCTTATATGTATCATGGGCTACAGGTCTATTATTAACAAAAATATTAAATAGGTATTTTGTGCCAGAAATTCGTTATTCATGTTATTTTTAATTTTTTTTCCAATTTCAGGAGATGGTAAACCTAGACTGTATTTATATATGTGAATTTTGCTTAAAATATAGGAAAAGTAGAAAATGTTTGGAACGTCACTTGGCCAAATGCAACCTTCGACATCCCCCCGGTAACGAAATCTACCGAAAAGACAATATATCGTTTTTCGAAATAGACGGCAGAAAAAACAAAGTATACGCCCAGAATTTGTGTTTGTTAGCGAAATTGTTTTTGGACCACAAAACGTTGTATTACGATACGGATCCGTTTTTATTTTACGTAATGACAGTTTTCGATAATCGAGGTTTTCACATCGTGGGATATTTTTCCAAAGAAAAAGAATCTACCGAAGATTACAACGTGGCTTGTATATTGACTATGCCGCCGTATCAGAGAAAAGGATACGGAAAGCTACTCATTGAATTTAGTAAGTTTTTATTTATATTTTCAATTTTAGCAGTAAAAGAGAAAATCACTCCTGTACCCTATTCGTTTATTCATACGTTTGGGTTGGGCTCAACAGCCCAGGCACTTAAACTGAATTTTTGTACCATTGCCCATGTTATCTACCTACTTCCATTCCAGAAGCTTCGTGTCTTCTATATAGTCCACCAATTTATCTGGAGGGATCTTCAGTAGTTGTGATGGTTGTGTTATTTCCACTCCAAAGTGCTTCCGTCTTACTCCTTGTAAGTTCTCACAGAAGCAGAGTATGTGTTTCATCGTAGAGTTCACATTTTCTGTAAATAGGTTCACTAACTTTGCCCATCCTATGCAAATGCTTCCTCAGGGTATATTGTCCAGTCTCCAGGTCAGTAACTGTCTTCCAATTTCTCTCACCCAGTTTTAGCAGCCTGGACGAGAGTTCTTTGTCTCCTGTACCAAAAAAAAATCCGGTCCCTATTTTCAGCCATTTAATTAAAATATCCACTAATTTCACAGAATTGTCTTAGTGAATCAACTCTAGTGATATCTCTCTTCTAATAGATGATTGAAAATCACTTAAGGCCGCTTGACATGGTGCTATTTCGCTGTATTCAACTTTGAGATATAATATTATGCTTTTTATTTTTAGTATTTTTTCTCTTATTTTTTGGGAATCAAACCACAATAATGTTTTTTATTTCGACGTTTCGGTAGCGTTCCAGCTACCGTTGTCAAGATTAACTAATAATAAAATAATTTTTGGTCCCTATCTGACACAACGAAAAAAATATAACAACTAGACAATCAATAATATTTTGAAGCTTAAGACTACAAAACTTTATTGTCAAATTTTATTAAGGTCCATTCATAGTAGATCAAATCTCTGGTCAAATGTGAAATAAAATATTTTATTTTATGACATTCTAACGATATGATAGTCTACTAGAAATAGAATCTAGTGAAGTGCACGTTCCAGGAACGGTTTTTATTGGGATAGCGCTTTTTTTCGCTTATTCTGGAAATGTTGTTAACAAAACGCGTTTGTTGTTACTTTTTTGTGTATGATTATTTTTGTTTTCAAAATATATATGACTCAGTTTGGTGATTTTGTGTATTGAAGTGTGTATCGTTTAACAACTATTCCAATGATAAATCATAAGAAAACCTCATTCTAGCATTGGTAACCAAATTTGAGTACATTCGGCTGAAATACTAGCTACACAGTTATCTGCATTTAGTTGTATCCAAGCACTTTGTTTGATTTTTCGTCTTTTATTATTGGGCTCTTTCAATATTATTTTTGTCGAATCCCATTAAATTTTATGCCCCTCTTTCCAAGCATGTTTACAAATACCTGACTTATAGAGCTCCCTATCTTTGATATATTTTTTATGTTCACTTATTCGGATTTTCAATGGTCTAGAAGTTTCACCTAAATAGAATTTGTCGCATTCACAAGATATCTGATATATTGCAATTTTTTGAAGATTGTTCTTCATTTTTTGGTTTTGTTTTTGTTAGTATTGATCTCAACATATTGAAGCTAGTTTGAATATTGAATTGATTACCAATTTTCTTAATTCTTTCTGATAAACCCTTAACATACGATATTGTCAAGTTTTTAAAAATTATGTTAGCTGAATTATTAATATTATTGTTATTATTATGGGGTATTAACAATGAGCCCTTCTCTATATTCTGAATTTCTTTATTTACAAATTCTGCCAGGTAATTATTGGCATTTAAAACATTTTTTACTAGAGCTTTCTCCCTTGTGAAATGATTATCATTTTTAGGTTACGAATTATCTAAATTTGAAGGAAAAACGGGATCACCTGAAAAACCACTTTCGGATTTGGGACTATTGTCATACCGAAGTTATTGGGCGCAAACGATTTTGGAAATTTTGCTTTCTATGAAACCAGTCGGAGAAAACGAAAAGCCACAAATTACAATTAAGTAAGTGAAAAATTGAAGTAATTTTTAAACAAAAAAAGAATGCCATGCTTTTCGGACTGATGGCAACTTAACTATCCCTCTGTATAACATCTCATAATTCCCTTGATACATAAATAACTATTAGATCAAAAATCTTTAGAATTTTTTGTATTTATTTTTCATTCAATTGCACTAAATAATGTTATAACCTACACTACCTACACCTTTTCAGTATTTGAAAATTTGTTAATTTTCAGTGAAATATGCGAGCTAACCAGTATAAAAAAGGAAGACGTTATATCGACATTGCAAAATTTAAATTTAATAAATTACTATAAAGGGCAATATATAATAACGCTAGGTAAAGAAACGATACAAAGTCAACAGAAAACAATGGAAAGTAAAAAAATTCGGATAGATCCGAAATGTCTTCATTGGACGCCGAAAGATTGGGGGAAAAGGGCTAAATGGTAATAATATTTCAATTAAAATAATTTATTTCGATTTCATTCGTTATTTTTTTTAAAGCCTTGTTCCTGTCCCACCTATCCAGATATCCCGATTTAATTCCGACAGGAGTATTTAAATACTCGAATTCCAAATCGATTCTTCAAGATTTTTATGTTGTTTTGATTTATAATTTTGAAAATAAACTGTTTGTAGTTGACTGGTTTTAATTTTTGAACAATTTAGGATAGCTAAGATTTCAGATATTCGTTCGGGAGCATTTTTAAGTGGGTATTTTGATAAATAATATCCTAACACAGTGCCACAGATTATACCTAACTGAGGGGTAGTCAGGCTAGATGAGCCCCCATATTTTCAAAAACACAATTTAAATATTTAGAGAGTCGGAAATAAATAAGCCAAGTGATTTAGTAGAGACTTAACTTTGTCAGGTGCGTAAAATTGCTGAAATATAAGATTAAAAAAAAACAATAAAAGTTTACAATCTGCAAATTTTTTTCATCAGTACTGAAATTTTCAGGGATTTATGACATTTCCAATATATATATTTTTTAAATATTGATTCTTACTAAACCATGTTTATTTTTTACTTTTTTAATGTATTTACAACAAAAATAATTTCATAACCTAATAAAAAAGCAAAAATATAACGTTGAACGCCCGAGAGGCGTTGATTGGCACACAGTGATTGTAAATAGATGGCACACGGTCAATTGTCACCATGTGCCCCTAGCAGTGAATGTGTTAATCAGCATTTTTTCTGGGAAGATGCAATTTTACTTTACGCTCGGAAAACACAAAATTTTCCAACCGGCAATTTGATTGAATAAGCGAGCGAAAAAGATGCCTTTTTTACACTAAAGCATAAAGTAACAATCATAGGCATTGGTCGACTTAACGATTTCATTTGAACAAAAAAATTGTGATAAGTACAATTGCCATTTAGTTTGTATTTGACAGCCACTGAAAGCAATCTTTTTTCTTCGACCAAAACTACAGCAGCTTCAAGTTATACAAATAACAAACAAAAGTTATAAAAAATTTATTTTTCATATCACAATTCACTCACAAAGTGTCACATTTTTCTTATTTTTACGTACAGCTGTCCCAAATTCATATTATTTGCAAAATATTACAAGAAAAAAATAGCATTATTTTTACATAATTCAGACGTTTTTAGCTCCTCCGTTAAGAAAATAGTAGAAAACTTTAAATTTGACAGAACGCACAGTTGAAAAAATTTAGTACTGAGACCCATACAGAGGGTCACTGGGGCGGTTAATATGTTAAGCACTATTTTTTGACGCTTATGTTTTTCAGTCGCCTAAACAGTACTTTAACGAAAAATTACTTTTTTTTTGTTTACCCTACAAAATCAATGAATCTGTGACACCCATTACATACAATAATGTATATATGGACTAAATATTTTTGGCAATATTGTAGTTTTAACCCAACAAAACTTTTTTCATCATATACGACCTCGATGGTCTGTCGATACTTTCGTCTTTCCATTCCCTCACCGTAGCAGAGCTTGCGCATTTCGAGGAACAAAGATATTGGAGTAATGGTATCCTATACTTTCCACAAAAATCTACGAACTTTATGTGTTCCACTCTATTGTCGAAATAAACACCTAGAAGTAAAAACAAAATGTGTTATTTTGGGAAATAAACCACAATATTTTATATATTTTTCAATTCAATGTTTCGGTGGCGTTCCAGCTATCGCTATCAAGAACAATTAACTACTTTATTTACAGTTTCCTGCAAAGAAAATGTCATTTTAGTAAAGCGTGTTATCAATAGATGTCAGAGGTAATAGTATATTATAGTAATAGTGGTGAGGGAGAGGAACGGCATAGTTGGACTGGAATAGGGTAAATATTGTAGAGGTGAGAGAGGAGGGCAGATGCTTTGGATGTGGAGTGAAGGGCCACCAGGTAGCGGGGTGTAATGCCAAGAGAGTGGTGAATATAAGGTAATGCTGGCTATGTAAGAGCGTGGAGCACATGGCCAGAGACTGTCGGCAGGCCTTTCTTTGTAGGATATGTGGGGAAAGAGGACACAAACCAGGGGAGACAGAATGTAGTAGGGGAAGGAAGGAAGTGAATGAAGACGGAGAGGGAAAACATGAGAGATACCCTCTGGACCCCTTGAAGTATGCTAGGGTAGTGATTCCGAGGCGGGAGTAACGGCCAGCTTGAGGTCGGTTTGGTTGGCAGGCATTCCCTTGGGGATGAGTATTAAACTGAAATGACATTTTCCTTGCAGGAAACTGTAAATAAAGTAGATAACTCTACAAAGCCGTCAGGTTTTTTGTCAAATAGAATTTTAGCTAGTGGTTAGATGTGGGGATGTCACTGTTATCACATATTTAACGTTTTTTTTACTGAAATTGATGTAATTGTGCGATTTAAATGATTTCTACAGTCTAGAATTATGCTCTCAGAGCTTCTGGACGGATGGTATCTACCTTATACTGATGAGGCGCAAATACGTAATACGCTGAAGTGATATTGTCCTTTCGATTTGCAAACTAAAATGGTTGGTTCTATCTTGCAGTGATACCAACCCCGTTTAACTTTGAAGTATAATTCAATGTCTTTCGTGGCATATAGCCAGGGAAGTAGTTGTTCCTTCTTTGTTCTTTGACTTTCAAAGATTCTGTGAGGGTTTATAATAGTATCAAACTATTACCTTTGACATCTAAGAACAATTGAGTTTTTTTTAAATTCTAGTCTTCGACAACTATGAATTTATTCGGTTTGGCTTTTACACACTGTATATAATTACCTCTACAATGTGGATTAACACAATGATGAGCGGAGTTCATATAATTGAACAATGTAGAAGGTATGTCGTCTCTTTCAAATGGTATGTTATATAATTTGATTACTCTAGCTGATAGTTCCAATAAGCTGGCGGGATTGTAGCTCATTTCGCTCACAAATCTAACAACCAAAGGATTATCACGTAAACTTAGCTGAAAATGAAAAATACTTTTATTAATATTAACAAAGAGGGACACCCAGTACAGGAATCATTTCAAAATTGTATATTTTTCTGTTCTAAAAAAATCTTGTTAAATAACAAAGCATTTAAATAACATTGTGAAAAAATATACTTGATTAATGTTTACTGTAATTTTTTTTTGTTTAGTAAAGCATACTTGTACTGGGGTGAGTTCGAGAACGTCACACTGGTTGAAATTTTGCACTTGATTGGTGGGGGTAAAGGGCGAGCGTAGTGCGACGCTCCATCGAATGAGTTCTCGAACGGATTTATCTTCTTATATACTTTTTCGGATAATGAAATGGAAATCTCTTTAATATCCCAAATTGAGTAAAAGTTGCAACCGCGAAAAAGAACACATCCAAGGTGTAAAGATTACTTTGAAGGAGTTATTCCCAGCTATAAGTACTTTTAGGGAGTTTCAGATGAATTTTAGAATATTTATAACTATCCTGGGTCTAACATTAATGAAGCTGGCGCCAAGAGTTTTAAACAGAAAAATTTTAAAAACCCTTTAGGCACGCCAATCTACCACAAATAAGCTTAATAATAATTTAAATTTGAATAGAAGGAAATTAATTTATTTTTAAATTAAAAATTTAATAAACATTCATAGTCATACATACCAATCTAAATGCTAACCACAAAATATTCAAACCAAACTGACGTCGCTCTAAGGAGTTCCCGGACTGTGGGGGAGTACACAACAAGAATACTTTTAAGAGTTCTCGGTCACAAAAATAAGTGAATTTCATACTAGTGCGATATTCTCGAACTTGTGTCACAAATAAAAGAAATACATATACAAAATTAAGAAAACTTATCAAATCTATTGGCCCAACTGTTTCAACAGATTAGTAACAAACATGTTAAATATAGCTCTAGTTCTACCCCGTTGTCTGCGTTCACTCAAGCAAGGAGTGGCTCATGACTGGGTCGTATTCGACCATAAGGAAGTCTTGTGGCTAACCTTTGCACATTTTCAAGTCTATCCTTATCAGATGTTAAGACATACGATACAGATCAGCAGTTGTCCATAAGGGGACGAACGTAGGTCGTGTATAACTTGATAAATGTTGACGGTGACATTTTACCAAAAAATTTATATTATAAGAATATTTGAGAGTTACTCTTCTTGCACACTGAGAGAATATGCTCAGACCAGGACAAGTCTTTGTTTATAATAACACTGGGGTCACAGTGAGTTGATACGGTCATTAACACATCATTGTTCATGTACTAAGACCGATTAGGATTGTTTTTGTCAATACAGTGGGGTACAGCCGATTGGAATAAATAATGAGGGCATGTTGGGAAAAACGGTCGCTGTTTTCAAAACATTATATAGGGTGTGTAATGTGACAGTGTTAAAGGAAGCATTCGAACGACAATAATAGCACTGACACTGACCATGAGAGTATCATACAATTTTTGAAAAGGGAAACTTTCATTTGCAGAAATGTCTATCTATCATGAACGTAAGTGTGAGGGAATCATTGATTTGTAAAAATTTCCCATTTAACATGTGCGTACGATAAAATTTTGTAACGGGGTTAATTGACTTGGACAAATTTCCGACAATCACAGGCGTATCATGAAATATTTGAAAAGGGGCAATTTTTATGTGAAAATCAACATTTACCATGGAAGTGCGATACAATTAATATGAGGCATTACAGTTTATTTCAGAAAGGTATAGAGTAATAAAACCTCATTAGGTATGCACAGAGTGACCCGACGAATATTTAAGCCACTTTCATAGTTTGGCATTGATTTCATTGTAAAATTCTTTCTTTTTATCAAGTGCAGGTAGTGCCAACCGGGTTGGGGTCAATATATGAATTTAGCCTATTGTTATCCATTCACAAACACTGAAAATAGTGTGCCAAAGGCGTGCCGGTAGGATATTCGTAAAAAGGAAAGAATTTTATTTTTACAGAACAAAAATTAGGCATTATGTACATAGTATCAGAGGCATTACAATTTCAGAGACATTACAACAAAATCTTTGTGGGTATGTAAACGGTTTCGTTCGGACGGCCTGATTATATGTCATAAACGATCATAATAAACGGATGATGCAGCTGCAAGGAGCCGTAATTGAGGGAGGAAATATGAATATGGAGGAAGATAATGGAGCCCGAACATCGGCAAAGCGGCACTGCCGCGCTCTATTCATTATTTCAGGTAAACAAATAATACTATTTCAAGACCTACGCCTATGGCCGACACCGAAATTGAGCCGAACTGGACGGAACTCTCCATTTCAATACTCTATACCTTTCTGAAATAGACTATAATTTATTTTGTCGAATTTCTCCCATAATGGGCACACTATTAATTTGTAAAAATTCTATGAGCGTTCCACAAAATTTTTCAAGCGGGTTGATGTATTTAATTAAATTTCCATTTGCTAAGGAAGTAAGCAAAGAAATTTTGGAAGAGGTTTATTTGTTTTCACTTCTGTCGGCAGTCTTTTATTTGAAAATCTGGCTGAACCGCTATTTTTGGTATTAAATTGAAATAGATTTTCAAAAACATCAATCGGACCCGCAAAAAATGTAATTAAGTAAACACCCACCTCTGTTAAATTTTGTAATGCCACTATTTCTGGTGGTAACGTCCGCAATTTATTTTTGTGAAGAAGTAACGATTTCAATTTATGCAAATTTGCTATATTGGCGGGTAAGCATTCGATATTATTTTCACATAATACTAATGCTTGTAAATGCTGTAGGAGTCCTAAAGTTGCAGGTACTTCGGTCAGATTGTTGCCACCGAAAGACACCATTTGTAAGCTGGAATAAAATAATCATTACAAGCATTAATTTATAGAAAATTTTATATTTATTTGAAAATTCGAACAAAAAATATTTTTATAAACGAATTTAGTGGTGTGTGTAAATAATTCCTAATAATTTCAACTATTCATGCCAAAATAAAACGTAGTAAAAGAATAGGTCAAAGGTTATCAAAAATTTGCAACGATATTTTTTGTTAAATATTTACATTCGTGCAATCGATTGAACTTAATATAAAAGATTTGTTGAAAAAAACAGGTGACTCGAAAAATTTGATTCGTTCTTATTTTTTTATCACAAGATTTTGGACATCCCAAAATATTGAATCAGTAAGCATCACATCAAACGTATAATCCTGTCAATCTGATGATTATACAGGGTAGCGAGGAAGTTTGGTACCAAGTCATTTTCTTTGAAAAGAATTGACATATAATTATCAAATTTTGGTGCTATAGAGTATAGACGATATTGTATTCTTCGTTTTTTTTGGAAGTTCCTCTTAAATATGAAGAATACAATACTGTTCATAACCCTAAAATTTGATAATTATATGTTTATTATTTTCAAAGAAAAAGACCTGGTGCCAGACTTTCTCGCTACCCTGTATATGTTAATATCGAAGTAATTATTATCTCAAAATTTATAAAATATAAATAATCAGTTTCATTCATAACATTATTATTAGTCATAATTTTTTATTGTATACCTACCTATTATATAAAAGGGCGAATTCCAGGTATTGATATTTCAGACTATTTACAACAAGGTTTTGCTTAAAGAAAGTTTTAACGCCACCTTTAGACATCATGAAATCCTCTTCTGCAAACCCTTATTTTTCGCTTTCCAATATAAAATGTTAATGCAGTCGGGTTTTTTATTTTTAAAAGTAAAAACTTCTTTAACCACTACTACATCAACAATATGCTAATGTGTCATGCTGCGCCTCGACTCGAGGGGTAAACCACTGATGAAAAATCTGTACACTATTTTCTGTATTTTCCGAGTATTGTCCCAAGTATTTTCTTCAAGAAAATCTTTATTTCTATTTTTTTAAAAAATATGCGATTAAGAAATGTTTCAACAGAAGTTTTATGTTTTTTCCATTGCATTTCCAGGAGTATTTTCTAATGATACTAGCATAGGCGTGCCTACAAGGGGGCAGGGTGGGCCATGGCCCACCCTAATCGGCTCAACCCAATTCCTTAAAATATCACTCTATTAAAAACATTTTATAATTTTTAAATTTTAACGTTCAACGTTCTTTCAATGATACGAGAAAGCAGTTCTTTATTCTTAAAATGAATTGCGATAAATTGAAGGGCGGCAATATGCAAAAGCAATGTTTCGGCAGACAGGGCTTTGTTTTTTCATCAAAAGATTCCGATTTGATATTTGCCCCCCCCCCCCCCCTAATAAAATAGTCTGCGCACGCCTATGGATACTACTATTTTTTAGAATATTTTCTCTACTTTCAAAGTATTTTCTATAACTTGAACACTATTTTCTTCAGTGGTTTACCCCTCGCCTCGACTGTATCATATGAGTGTTGGATAGTTCTGGATAAGACAGACAGACAGCCATAGTAAGGCCAGACATTATAAACTATTTAAATTGTGTAAAAATATATTCACTATTTTGTTTAATACATGTATCTGTCTCATCAAAATGCAAAGCTATATTTATTTAAGCTTTCTGATGTTTTTTATATTATTGTTGATAAATATAAAAGTATGCTGAATGACCTAATGACATTATACGAGGGGCACTACAAAGGGAAATGCAAAATAAATCATCTTGATTGTATTATGAATTTCAAGTTTTGATTTTATTTGATAGAATTACTAAGTAATTTGAGTATTTATCATAAATAATTAAATAGCATAGTTTTTCTTTATAAGTTTTTTATATGTCTAAGCATTAAATTACATTAAATTATTATGACAGTTCACAGATTTTTGTTTACATTACATAAAACCAATTTTATCTTGTGAAATATTGATTGGAACACTTATTGAACTTCAAAGCATTTTTATAAAATTATATTCAATATAATTTGCAATATCAACCCGTTATTTAATATATCAAAATGTCATGAACTTTAGTTTTTAAATAGAAAGTCAACAATACAAAGTGGGAATCAGTATTAAACAATAAATATCTATATTATATTATCATAGCTGCTAGCTACTAGCTAATAGAAATAGTGTAACAAAGTCTACTGTCAATATATTAGTAAAAGTTTACTGGTGCATTAGAAGATTTATTGGAATCATGGGATATTGCTATTCAATTATTATCATTATTATTAGTATTAACATGGTATTAACCACTAGGCTATTTAGTCTATTACATATGGACCATCCAGTATGCTAGGATGGGCTATTCTACTGTCGTCTATTTAAGCACAAATATCTTTAAATAATAAAAATTAATATTAAAATTTAACAAAGGAAGTCAACAGCTTTAAAAGGCTTTGAGGTACTGCAAGGGTAATTTCCATTTAAAATCCGTTAGGACTATAAGAAAATATTGATAGCTTGCAAACATTGAAATCAGTTGAAATGCAAATTTATACTATATCTTTTCACTACAGACGAGATTATTGTTGTTATATTGTATTAATTAAATGTGATAATCATCCAATGACCTAAATAACTTGAATTTTAATGGTTGTATTATGTCCTTCAATACTTATTATATCATATTATTTATAATCAGATACCTAAATGTGGCTAATAAAATATTATTTATGATCCTATTTGTACAAACAGTGGATAATTCCAGGTGATATTAATTGAGATCATGGTTGTTTTCATTCAGAAAGTCTGAATTTGCATTATTTACAGTATATTAATGCATAAGATAATCTTAAGTTTAGGTTTGATGTAATAATGAAAAAAAAGATTGCCTTTGAAATACAGATCAGGATTATTGAAAAAGTGCTTACCTCTGTAATTTCCCAATGTTTCTTGATATTTCCTTCATACCATTACCTCCAAGATATAAAAATTTCAAATTTGTGAAGTCTAAAATCTGTTCTGGAAAATGGGATAAGAGATTTCCACTCAGATTAAGTTCTACTAAAGTTGAGCATTTCTCAAAACTTTTTGGCAATGAATTGTTGGTGAGTAGATTATTCTTAGCTATGAAATTAGTTAATGGAAGATATTTAAATACATCAGGTAGTATGGTAATGCCATTATTACTAAGATCCAAAACCTTGGTATTTGAAAACTTATAGATGGAGCCTGGTAAAGTTAAGAGGTTATTGTGATGTAAAATTAACTTTTCAACTAATGCAAAAGATTTTTTTTCATCAAAATACGTTTGAAGTTTGTTTTCTGTATGTTCTGGGTCCAACAGTAAATATGCATAATCTATTATTTTGACACTATTTTCACTATCACTACTGTCTGATGTACAATATTCCATCATTTTTAAAAGCTCTGCTATTTGCGAACACTGCCTTGTTAATACTAACAAAACTAGACCGATACGATACAATATCCAATTCCTTACAATGAAAGGTCAACGTGTTATCTTACACATTATACCATGTTATTATAAATTAAAGTAAACGAAAGCGTTGAAAACTGAAATAAAACTTGTTTGCTGATTACAACATGAATGATGATTTTTCAATTATTTAATTATATATTTTATTTTCAATTTAATTTTTTCATAATATGCAAGTCTGATACACTACATCACATTTCTTACATTGTTATATATTACGTATTAAGGTCATACAAGCACTTAACTTTATTGTACTACTATAATAATTATCTTATTATCTTTAATTTTCTGTACATTTTTTTGTAGCATTTTACATTGTTTTTGTTTACACCACAGCGTTTACACGTGGTTTACAATAAATAGTTTACACCGTAGGTTATCTGTGGTTTACACTGGTTTACACCTGACATTGGGTGGTTCTTCCAATTTGTATGGTGAAGGTAAAAGGTAAAACACACGTGAGTTTGTCGGTCGAAGGTTCCTAAAATGTTAATTTCGCACCATTTTAATTTTGAATAATAAGCCTCAGACATTTTAAGAAAATACTCTGTTTTTTTAAGTACACTGATGATGTTGACACATACCACTGCTTGACACCAGGTCGAACAAAGCTTGGTAAGGCAGTTCAATAAAACCACAGATATATACTACAATGTAATAAAACAATCTGTTATTATTTATTTCTACTATTCCATTTTTTAACCGAAATTCATAGGTAAATGTTAACCTTTTGTATAATTAATATAATTAATTTTAATAATATTATCTTTTATCCACCATGCTTTATTTTAGTTGCCATGGAAACGTGTTACTTTAGTTTGTAAACAAATAAGATCCAATCAATGGATTAAATGTTTTAATAAAAAAAAAGCAGGAATTGACTATACACAATGGCCAATGAGAAGGTAGATAGTACACTTCAAATATTTTATATCTATTTAATATTTTGTGAATTTTTTGTTCTAAATTCAATTTGGAAAACATTTTGTAGATATGCACTTACTTATCACACTTTTTAGCTCCTTTTTCGTTTGGAACAACCCCATGGCCTCGGTGATATTTATATAACATGGCAAAAAGGTTCAGGAATGTATTTTGCCACAACTGGTATTGATTCAGTAGTGAATATATTCGATAGATATGGCCAAATACAAGAACGAATAAAACTACCAGCACTATGTACAGGATTCTCATGGGATACTGATGGTGATATTCTAGCTGCTATCAGCCAATCATCACAGTTAATTTTATGGGATACAAATACAACCAAAAAAGATACAATAGATGTAGGACTGAAGGATTCCATGTCATGTTTAATTTGGGCAAAGAAAAGTGCAACACTAGCTGTTGGAACTGTCAAAGGGAATGTTGCAATTTACTATCATAATACATCTAAGTATGTACACCCCATGAAATTATTTTTAATGTTTTTAAAACTATACACACTGTAATTGCACTTCATAGCTTGGTGATCGGTCAGCAGCATTCCATATGTAGTTTCATTCAGTCATGTGCTCAACCACCACGTATGATTTTAAAGATTCTTTTGAATCGTAATTGGTAAACTTCACTTTACATGAGTTTTCATTTATTACATCAATGCTATTCTAATGCTTCTTTTTTCTAAGAGTAAAAGACTCACCTTTTAATTTTATTTTGCAGAAAAATTCCAATAATAGGAAAACATACAAAAAAGATAACATGTGGTGCTTGGAACAGTGATAATGTTTTGGCATTGGGATCTGAAGATAGAACAGTGTCAATAAGTAACAGTGATGGAGATACCTTAAGGATAATTAATATACGAGCGGAACCTTCCGAAATTGATTTTTCTCGGATGAAAACTGACGAGAGGGATGTCGGAGAAAACACGGTAAAGTATTAATACATTTTATTTCCACCGTCAAGTTTTTCTTACCTGCAAAAAACGATAAAATGAAAAATTATATTTCAATTATTTTATTATAACATAACCTCAAATTTAGGCGTAAACTTAGAACTGTAGTGGAGCTCCTCTTATGAAATAATTACAGTGAAGAATTATTATTTCTCTACCTACCTGCAATTTTAGTGTAACTCTGTGACAAACCATTTCATAAGTATTTTCTAATTTAAAAAAAAATTATCACTTTTTTAGGTTAGTTTATTGGTAGGCAAAAAAACGCTGTACCTGTATAACCTGCTGGATCCGGATAATCCCGTTGAATTGGCATTTCAACCGCACTATGGTTCAATAATAAAATATAAATGGTTTGGTGACGGATATATTTTATTAGGATTTTCGGCAGGTTATTTTATAGCAATTTCAACGCATATTAAGGAAGTTGGACAAGAATTGTTTCAAATACGTAACCATAAAAATAGTCTTTGTGACATTGCCATTAACGAAGTGACTGGAAAAGCTGCGTCTTGTGGTGACAATACGTGAGTGAATATGTTTTATATCAACATTATATTTTACTAGCTGATCCGGCCACGCGTTGCTGAATTATATCCACTTTAATATGAATTCAATTCATACTTCAGTCTAAGTAACACGTGGCTGGCTATGCTAACATCAAAAATTGAAAAAGTAAATTTTATCTGTATATCGTTTACTACAAAATAAATTTAGCCTCTGCAACATGTGGTGGTTATGCTATTAAAATATAACTTATATGCCACGTTTGGAAGTTTGACATAACGCCATCTTTTGAATACTTACTCAAGCCAGTCAAAAGATGTCGCCATCTGTTAGAATCGTTTGGAGCTAACAGATAATTGTGACTGTCAAATATTAGGCGAATAATTTGCAATAAAATAATATTGCAATCATAAATTGATATGTAAGCTATCCTATCTTTCAAGTTGGATAAAACTGCACACAGTGTACAAATTTGATTAAAATCGGTTGAGTAGTTTAGGAGTACATTGCGGACAAACATCTAACACGTGATTTATATATATTAAAATTGACATAACTTATATATTTCAGAGTGAAAATTCATGATCTAGCAAATCTCCAGGAAACATCGAGCGTCTTATTATTGGCACAAGAATCCGGAATCGATAGGATAGATTGGAGCAATGACGGTCAACTATTAGGAGTGTGTACGAAAGGAGGATCTCTCAACGTTTATGTTTCGTACATGCCGATGCTAACATCGGTTTGTTCGCCGATAATTGCAGTGTTATCGAGTTTAACGGAAATTAGTCTTTACAATTATAGTTCAGAGCAGGTAAATTATTTATTATAAAAGTACAAGCGGCTCTTCCATTTGTATAATTCCCAAATTTGCTTTTTCTTGTTTTGTTCTCGTACATATCCTAATTTTTTTTATTCAAAATATATTTTAATAATTTTTTCTTGCAGCCAAAATTAAAACCGATTACAGTCAGTTTGGAAATTGAACCGAGCTTCATTGCCGTCGGTCATTATTATTTAGCCGCTGGAATGAACAACAGTGTTTGGTTCTATAATTTACCAAATAGACAAACTGGATCTAATGATGCCCCATTCAAACTCAAAGAAAGACAATACGTTGGAGCGATCTCTAGTATCAGACTTGGTCAGGAATATATCGCGGCTCTGATCGAAGGAAGACTATTGTTACATTTGGTAAGCGTAAACTCACGGTTCTAAGCGGTTGATTTGAGCCCCCCAAATAGTGTGGTTTCTTTCACTTCTTGGCATCAAACTCAAGTTGAAACTTGTAAGTTGCCAACTAACTATGTCTGGTTTCAAAACTTTAGATTTAATCGGCAATCTTACTAACTGTGTCTAACTAACTGTTCAAAATGTTTAGCAGGAAGTTTGCTATCTCAAGTTTCCAAACTTCGATATGTGGTTGACAATCCTACTGACTGCGCCAATTTTAAGTTCATTCTTGCAAAGTGTGTTTTTGAAAAGCTCAAAATATTCGAAGCTAACCCAATTCTGTCATATTTGCTTCCTCTGCTTGAGTTTTCATACTTTGATTGGGTTGACAATTGTACTGATGAGTTTTAAGGACATTATGGCAAAGATAATATTGAAAACTGACAGAATTTCACAAAGTTTTCTCCTTTTAACGTTTCCAAACTTCGATGCGGTTGGCAATCCTACTGACTGCGCCACTTTTAAGTTAGTTCCTGCGAAGTTTGCTTTGAAAAAAAATCGAAATATTCAAAATTAACCGAACTCTGCGATGTTTGCTTCCTCTACAGCTTCTAATGGCTGTATATGAGCCCAATGAAGGTCTTTTAATAATGCCAGCAAGTGTAAATTTATTATGCTTATGAAAGATTTAATATTGATACATTTCCAATTATAAACAATTATTATTTTAAACTCTCTATTATCTCTATTTTTGATACAAACAGTAAATTTCAGGTGGAATCGTCCAATACAAATCAAGAGGAAAAGGAGTCAATAACGTTTCCTGACAATATCAACGATTCGATAGTGATAACTTGCCACGAGTTAACCACGGACTTTTTAATATACGGTACCGACATGGGTAGTATAATATATTTTCACATAGACGAATGGTCCAGAGCATTAGAATACAAACACGCTATTGGTATTACAAACATTTACGTGGATCCTGCTGGAACTAGATTAGTTTTTCTTGATATTAAAACGAAAGGTTATGTATTTAACGCTGTAAGTACGTATTTATGAAATTCTGAATCAAACTTTCACGAATATTAATAAAATGGCTGTTAAATATTGGTACCCATTATTAATGATAGTTGCTGTCATATGTCATCAATTAAACACTAGCTCTGTGGTCGAAACCATAGAAATATATGAATGTGAGCTTGGAATGTGAAACGGGAAATATGATTTCACATAATATTGACATTTGACACGCAAATTTCTTTGCTTTTTCTCTACAAATTGTGTCGTTTATTGGGAAAAGTAGAATTCGATAGATGGCGCTCTGAAATGTCAATGTCATCTTAGCATCGAGTAAAACAAATCAGCTGCCGTATAAGCCCTTTGATATTTAAGTGGTCTTATTTTGCTGTTTTAGTTATTTCCAGTATGTGTGTTTTGTAAAACTTTTGATTTTTGTTTGATTGTGCTTTAGTATTTTGTGTTGTAAAACTAACTAACTAATATTTTTATTTTTGAAGTCCTAGTGATATTTGTGAAAAGTACAACAAGCGTTCAATTAACTGTTTAGTTTTAGGTCTGATTTCGTGTTTTTATTTTATTTTTGATTTAGTCATATCTACAAAAGTTGCAGGGAAGGTAGGTTTGTATTGAGTAATATTTTAAATCTTTTAATACCGACTTATTTTCTCTTTTATCTGGAATGAAAACAAAAAATAGAATAACATAACCTCTTCCATAATATCTCTGACTATATAAGAATATTACCTCAGAAATGATCACAGTTGAGTTAAATAGAAAAACACAGTTTTAAACTTGTCACTGACACTCGTTGCGATAGTTACAATTTTTTCCGCCAGAGGTCTCATTGAATTCCATCCCGCCCATATAATGATTTGACATAATATTGACATTTGACATGCAAATTTCTTCGCTTTTCCTCTACAAACTGAGTCGGTTATTGTTGAATTTTCAACTTATTTTGTTTTTCTATAGGTTTTCAATGAAGTTGTTCCAATACCAAATTTACCAAGTAAAATACTGGGCATCGTTTGGGATAGTAATATAGCAGAAAGAAATTTATTTATTGTATACGATGATAATCATATTTATACCTATCACTACGTTAGTCGTTCCACCAAAGGTAAAGAAATTACATATTAAAGTTTTAGAAAATTCTTTATTTTTCTTCATAACCTAGCACTAGTGTTATATACCGAGTGATTTATTAGTATGAGACAAGAATCGAGAACTTTGCAAGAAACTTCGTTAACACAATTCATCGCTTGTAGTTTAAATATTAAATGGAGCTTTGCGGGATACTGAAATAGTGTTAGGAACACTAACATGATGTGACAGCTTTCAATAACACTTGTCTTAGGCCCGGT
This sequence comes from Galerucella calmariensis, assembly GCA_910591675.1. Lineage (NCBI taxonomy): Eukaryota > Metazoa > Arthropoda > Insecta > Coleoptera > Chrysomelidae > Galerucella > Galerucella calmariensis. Next base: position 294,737 of record CAJUYG010000392.1, on the reverse strand, counting down.
TTATCAATAACCAATATTATCCATCAGTTAAGTATCCGTCGGATAAAAGTAACTAGCAGATAAAGTTCCAGTTTGTTTGGAAGCGGTTTATCAACTCGTTTTGATTCTCTTGTTGTTAACTAATAGATAATTAAAGTTGGCAATGCTGACGAATGGATGTAAGCAATCTCATTGGTTGTTACAAGAACAAGGTCATGTCACATCAATTGATATTTTTGTTAGGTTATTGGTGAATGTTTATCCAAAGGTTTATGTGTCTTTATTCTTCTTTCTTGAAGAGTTTTTGGTTGTTGATAAATATGAATTTTCTGGATGATTATATTCTGGATAGGGACGAGGACGAGGATATTGTGCAAGTTCTTGAGTACAAAAGAAGTCCTTATACAGTTAGGGAAAGAGTGGAGACTTCCAGGTTGCCAATCCGTTTTTTTATCTTCCATTACATTTTTATGTTTATTTGCAATTTTTAGAAGCAAATTTCTCTCCTCTGCTGTGAAATTGTATCCTCTCTTTTAAGTATTAATAGTACTTTCTATTTTATACTTTGCTCAAGACCCAAGTAAATATGACACAACACCACAACGAAGTCAAAACAAAAAATAAGGTTATGTAATAGACCTTAACCTCCAGACCTATCCGCCAGTTGAAACTGACAGATAAATATTTGACATTTTATCTGCCGGATAAAGTTATCTTCTTGTTGATGAACCGACCTTTCCAAAATAACTTGTACTTAAGCATTAACTTACGGATAAATTGCTATTGATAAACCGGGCCACATTGTTGTATATGTTACGGGTGGAGTTAAATAAACTATTATTTACCCTGGAAAACTCGGTAATACCCAGGTAACATGAGTAAAGGTCAAAATATATTCAAAATTGTATACGCTTTGAACGTTCTATCCACTTTCCTAGGTTTAATCGTACAGTAACATATACATTGTTTTGTTGCAACCGGTTGATTTCCTGTTTATATTTTTGTGTGGTCTTACATAGCTGTTACTTTGTAGGTACTTTTGTGGAACGAATCGGACAGACAACGTTAGTTACCAAACAGTTACCGCTTCTAATGTACTCGGGTGAAATTACGTCGGCCACTTCCGGTGGACAACTCACTCAATTAATGCTCACCACACACGAAACGTCCCAACTGAACGTTAACGAAAAAGATCACAGTACTTTGGAGGCGCATTTCAATAAACAACTTTCTTTGCATAGGTTAGTAAAATGGTTTCGATAAATGAGTATTTTTGTATTATTTTTGGTCGTCGTTAGGTTCAACGCTGCCTTTGAGACTAGTCGTTTGGCGAAGTCTAAGGAAATGCTGCAAAAACTAGCCGAAGAGGCTCTTAAATGTTTGGAAATAGAACTAGGTGAGTAGAAAGTTACAGTATCCTAATTGTTCCTTAATATCTTGATGGAAATATATTAAAACGTTCCCCGGGGATTGTTTCTCTATTCTACTCTACTGCTGTTCTCTTAAGATCATAATTACATATTCTGGAACTCCTTTCTGTCGGTTGTTCTACTCCGCGGTTTTCTAGAATTGGATCCCTGGTGTTGAAACGAAAACTTGACACACGGCTTTGAATGTTCTAAGCGGAAAATTCAAAAAGTCTCTATCCTATCCATCTAAACTTGTATTTACACTTCACACTTTTACTCCCAGTTACACAACTGTCAGTTTTTTCATTAATACATACAGGAACACTGAAAAATAACTAATTGCTTTAATTATTTTTTCTCTTAGCAATCCAAGTATACAAAGAATTAGAAGCAGTAGCGATGGTTTGGAGTTTGGAAAGTATCGTGGAAATAGAGGAGTACAAACTTTTATGCGGCTATATTAGCATGTATTTAAGCAATTACGACAAAGCTCAAGAATGGTTTTTACAATCCAGTTATCCTGAAGCTGCTTTAGAAATGAGACGAGATCTATTACAGTGGGAACAAGCCTTACAATTGGCTAGGAAAATGGCTCCCAATGATATCGGTTTAATCTCTCGAGAATATGCTCAGCAGTTGGAGTTTATGTAAGTATTTTTAAGATTCCCCTGGCGGTAGAAAGTTGGAACGCACCCCAGGTATGCAAAAAGTGACAAGTGAAGTAACGAAGTCACACTAACAGTTAACATCATGTTAACGTATATATACATTACATTCCAGGAGTATTCGGTCGCAGTACTCTAACCTAACTTTAGCCAAGTATACTTTGTCAAGTTTATCTGAAGCCGAGAAAGGAATAAAGTCGAAAACATTGGATATTGCCACGTTTAACTATTAAAAAGCTAAAGTGCTAAGTAGGTAGTGATAATAATTAGAGAAGTGACTTTTCACTATTAACAATATGATTAAACGTTAATTCCTTTGTGCTTGTTTCCTTGGATTTTTCCATTAACATTATTTTTTCAATTCATGAATATTAAAAGATGAGCACTTTTCCAAATTTGTTATAGGCTTCTTCAAGCTCTGGCAGCGTTGTACAAAAATCATAATTACCACACCCTCCGCATTACATAATTGGTGATTTTTATCGAAAGGCCTGATATTTTTCAACTTTCAATTTTTTACAACTTTGAACAATTTTGTATAATTTTAAACAATTTTCTAGAAATTTCTGTAATTTTGTGCAAATATCTGTATATTTTGTGCAAATTTCTGTATATTTTGTACAGTTTTGTTTGATTTCTTAAAATTTTCGTACAATTCTTTACAACTTGAAACAATTTTGTATAATTTTAAACAATTTTTCAGAAATGTCTGTAATTTTGTGCAAATTTATATATCTTAGTAGAGTTTTGTATAATTTTGTTCACTTTTGTACAAAATATTTAAAAGTTTTCAATGATAAATATGTTTGAATTTGACTGACTTCTTATTGGCAAGCGCGTGTGTGTGTTCTTCCCTCTCACTTCCTCAATTGACTGATATTGATTTATCCAGTGGCGTTGGTATTGTCAGTGACCTTTGTTTTTTCAGTTTTACTTGGTAAAATAGGTACCGTACGCCATTTGTACGTTTTGGACAGATGTTTCGTCGCCTCTTACCGATGCCGCGTAGCTTCAGATAAACTTGCCAAACTATACTGGGCAGTAAAGTAAACTATCTACATTTGAGTTTATTTTCAATTTTAGTGGGAACTACGGTGAAGCATTGAGACACTATGAAAAAGGTTTACAAGATGATCTAAATCCAGAACATACGTTTATTTGCAAAGCCGGCATAGCACGAACTAATCTGCACTGCGGAAATTATCGACATGGTATATCGATAGCTGTGGAATTAGAAAACAAACAGCTATTAAGAGAAAGTGCGGAAATTTTGGAAAAAAAGAAGCAGTTTCAAGAAGGTATTATTTGACAGACTGTAAAATTATTGTATAATGTTTGAGTTATTAATTTTTCAGCTGCTTCGTTATTCGAGAAATGTAATCAGTACGAAAAAGCCGCTTCTATTTATATTAAAATGAAAAATTGGAATAAAGTTGGGGAACTTTTACCTAATATAAGTTCTACGAAAATTTATTTACAGTATGCCAAGGCGAAAGAACAAGAAAATGAAATCGAACAAGCTGCTTGGGCGTATCACAAAGCAAAAGATTACGACTCTGTTATAAGGTTTGTGATTTTCAATATTTTTTTCGTTTTTCAATTTTTTTCAATATTTTTCAATTTCTCTCAATCTTTTTTGACATTTTTCAACTTTTCCCAATTTTTTTCGACATTTTTCAATTTTTCCCGATTTTTGTTCGACATTTTTCCCAATTTTTTTTCGACATTTTTCAACTTTTCCCAATGTTTTTCAACATTTCTTTGACATTTCTTTGACATTTCTTAACACTTTTTTGACATTCTCAACACTTTTTTTATCATTTCTCAACATTTCTTTGACATTTTTCAACGTTTCTCAGAATTTCTCAAATGTTCCAAGATAATTCAACATGTTCCAATATTTTAAAACATTTTTCTTACATTTTCAAATTGAATTTTTACTTTTTTTATCATTTGGTCGAGGAGGGGTACTAAATATACCTTTTAAAAAATTATATGTTCAAAAATAATTGAACTAAATTCTTTCTTAAGGCTGCAGTTAGATCATTTAAACAATCCTGAAATAGCAGTGGAGCTAGTACAAGAAACAAAAAGTATCGAGGGAGCTAAAATGGTGGCGAAGTTTTTCCTAGGTGAGTTCATAATAGCTTTTTTCACGTGTTTTGTACATTTTTGTTTAATTTTGTACAATTTTTTTTAGTTTTTTAATAATTTGAAACAATGTTCTGTATATTTTGTGCAAATTTCTGTATATTTTGTAGTTTTGTTGAATTTTTTAAATTTTT
>CAJUYG010000392.1:248417-273992 GCA_910591675.1 Galerucella calmariensis | reverse complement strand
GGGGTGACGTTAACTGAGACCTAATAAAAGATCTATTGCGCCCTCTTACTTCAATATAGTTTCTGAGGAGAGTCTCAGAAACTAGTAGCTCCTTTAGTCCTATTTCTCGGAGGAATTTTAGGATGTCTGTAGGCTTCAACTTGGGTAAATGTTCCTCTTCTATCCAGTAATCTCCCAGGTGCTATGCTCTAGAATTCTGAAGTGCTGTGCAGTTGGAAAGTATGTGGATGGAGGTTTCTTCTTCCATGCCACAAAATCTGCATTCTTCTTCCTCCACTATTTTGAGCTTTTTCAGGTGCCCATTAAGGCGACAATTCCCCGTTAGGAGCCCTGTTAAAACTCTTAGCGCAGTTTTACTTTACTTATGCATTCATTTGATCTCAACAGGTTGTAGTCACCCAGGAGAGTATTTGATTGTATAAGCCATGCTAGATCTTTCCAATAGTCAGATCTTCGATTTTTCTCGGTTCTGCCTATTTCTTCCAATATTACATTGAGGCTGATTCCGCAAAAGTGTTCAGGTCCCCAGAAAGGTATTTCAGTCCCCCTCTTTGCCAGTTCATCTGCTATTTCATTTCCTTCTATTCCAGTGTGTCCTGGAATCCATATTAATCTCGCCTAGTTCATTGTGTTTGTCTAGGCATTCCCACACAATTTTGGAACTGATTACACAAGAGCTCAGTGCTTCAATGGCTGCATGACTATTCGACTACTTCAACAGTTTAATCTTGTCAAAATTTATTTGGCGTATGTCCGTATGTCCCTCGTTGATCCATAATTAATATAGATAAAATATATTTCTTCTTTGGTTTCTCATTTCTTTTATAGTCTTCCGTTAATCTCTTCTCCATACTACATTATCGCATCTTTCTATTCAAATAGACTTTCTGGAATGCTTTTTTCAGCGAAAAGTTACCATAGTGTGCTTCGATTCATTTCAGGATAATCCTTATCATCTCGAACCGTGGTAAGAACTTTGTCTACTGTCGGAAATTCTGTTCTTAAGAGGAACTCTTACACTTTTTCCTTCGAAGTGTTTCTTTCAAATGATTTTTTATTTGAAATTTTGGTTTTCCTGGAGCTTTACGTGCTGTTTGAATCTCGCCACATTTCTCTTTTTTAATAACTCTGTAAATCGTAGATTTCCAAACACCAAGCGTAGGTACTACTAATTAATTCCACTTAGTCATTAACACTTTTAAATAAATTTTTGTCTGTAAATGATTTAAAGCAATTAAATATTAATTTTTCATTATTAATTTTTCATTATTATCATCATTATTATTATTTTTATTCAAGTATGTTGTCAGTAAAAACTGCATTCGGTTATTTTCATATTTTGTTAAGAGAGTCCTCCTCCTTCGGAGTCGGGCTCTTTCGCCAAAATATGAAAATAAACTCAACATGCTTTCATAAGAAATTATCGGTAATTTTGATGCACTTTGTGTAATTACATCCAACAATTTTTTTTCAAAACAGAACATGGTTCAGTAGGAGGCTATTTTTTCCTCAAGATTGGTAACAATTTCTTGCACTTTAATCACTTATTGTAGTCCATTTGGACAGCAAAACGTTATGAATTGAGAAGCAATTCACTTGTAAACAATTATTCCAATTGTTTATATTTGTATAAATAAACTAATAATCGCATTTTATAAACCTTCAATACTCTTCCAGGTATCGCTAACTTTGAAGGAGACGCTGGATTCAACAAAGTCAACGAGAAAAATTTACTAAACTCCATGTCGAATGTCCGATACGGCGAACAGAATAACAACAAAAACGATCACTTAAACGCCAACAATTTCAACGCGGGAAATTATTTAAATAAAGGCGGTACGGCCAGCAATGATTTCGAGGATAAAAAGCAGCACCAAAAGGGCCATCAACGTAACGGATTCCATAACAGCTATCACAAAGACGAAGTTGGCAGCAATTCCAGTTTTTATGATAGTGGCAGTGATGAGGGTGGTCAACAGATCAGAAAGAGCGATGCAGGTGAGTTGTTTGGGTTAATTTCTGGAGAGGAAGATGAAATATAATAGTATATTGTGCAACAAGTGAGAAAAGTACTTTCCCCGCATGCTGCACACCAAAATGACCAAAATGTAGACGCCTTTAATTTTTTTGACAATTTTTCAAAATATACTAAAAGTACACTTTCCGAACTAGATTTCATTTTTGTATTTCTTCTCCACTCTATAAATTTTTCGTATGCCAATTCATACTTTTTTCTTGAAATTTCCGGCCACAAATCTAAAGATACTTTTGCAGCTTTTAACAATACGGAGTATCTGTCAGTATTCATATATTATTTATTTTATAAATAAGTACTTATATGTCTTGTTATCAAACCACGATTGAAACTACCTTTTATCTACAACTTTCAAGTAACGGGGACGATTTGACAATATTTTCAGTGTCATAATGACGTATATTACCGCACTAGTGCGTTTTTGAATACATTACCGCACTAGTGCGATAATAAGAATCTAGAAACATATTAATACCAGAATTAAATATTTAAAACAACACGGGAAGCTGCATTTTCAATTTCTGAATGGAGATTGTCTTCGCTTGAACTCATTTTTATAGATTTTTGTTCATTCAACTCTGAAAGTTTGATGACATAGCTAATTTATTTTCTTTCTTGTCTTTGTTGCTATGGTCACAAAATATTATACGCACTACGTTATGTTTGCAGTCAATATTATTAAAAATACGTTGGATTGAAATTTTTTTTTATTTTTTAATATACCTAGGTATATACTGTTAATAATACTAATAAACAGTTGTAGATAAAATTTTATACGTAGGTAACACGTGTGATAGGAATTATTAACGCACTTATGTGATTACACGACTCGGCCTACGGCCTCGTCGTGCAAACTTCACATGCGTGCGTTAATAATGTCCATATCCCACTAATTACGTAAATAACTATTACTATTATTAACTATTAATATAATCTGACAGTTTTGTGACAACTAAGTAGGTATTTAAAGATGACAGTAGCATACTAAGTTTTTGTCGATTTTATTTGATTCTCCATATAAATGTATGTGGCGTGGGCAAAGTGCTGTGAAAAATAATATTCATAATTCATAACCCCAAGATTTTCACCATCCGTCACTTGGTTATTTTGACGTTTCAGATGAATTTTTCAATTAAACGTCAGCTTAGCAACCCTTAACTATCAACTGCCCTCTCTTCGCTACGCTCGCTCATACAACTAATAGTCTTGGGCTCATTTATTTCAAAATATTTAATAGATTTTTTTTTCAAGGTTCTTATGGAAACGCCATGGAAGATAATAAGCAAGGCAATCACCTAGACAGCTCCTATCACGCAAATCAAGGACAAAATCAAGGCCAATACGACAATGCACATATATACGACGCAGATAATCTCAAAAATCGAAATTACAACAGAAACCAACAATTTGATGATCGCAGAATGGCGAACCAAGGTGGAAATTCATACGGTGCTGGAGGAACTTACGACGAACAAAGATACGCTAGTGTACCATACCATGGAGGTAGCAATTACGCGGGTAGTGATGGATATTATAGAGGATATGATAGGAGTTATCCGAAGAGACGTATAACTATTTTTGAAGATCCTAGATATGACGTACATCCAGACCAAATGAGATATAATCATGATAGAGTGGAATTGGATGTAAGACCTGCCAGGAGGCATCCAGATAATTATTTTGATCGAAGACGAAATAATGATTATTATTATTAGTTTAAATATATTTTTGTGATTTTATTTATACAGTTTAAGTAATGAGGAACTGTACATACTCTTACCTCGTAAGATATTTAATAATCCCTATAGGAGCCTCAATTCGAGGTGGATGTATGTACAGTTCCTCATACCTTACTCTGTACCGATACATCTACAAAGTACTTTCAAAATTTGACTCAAGCACTGGTTCATGCTGATCTGTACTTGGATCGGAAGATAATAAAAGTGCCTTTTTTGTATTAGTCGTAAATAAACTTTATAAAATATGTTTAATGTTTAAATATGTAGTCAATAAATATTTATTTGTTTATTTTTTTTATTCATTATGCAGTGGTATAAGTGGTAAAATTGAGCAGTGCTGAGATATCGTATAAGTAGCCGGTTGCTTTTGGTGAAAACAACCCATAATAAACTACACACGGTTAAGCCAATCATCTGAAGTGTTATCGAAGTCTTTTCTAGACGGTTGAAAAAAAACGGACGCACTGGAGATATAAATTATTGGCATTTTTATCCAAATAATTTTATCTCTTTCCTGGCAGAACCTACATAGGCATGACTAAATTAGTTATTAAAGACCACAATAATAGTTTTCTGTTACTCTTGAAGTACCGCAGGAGACTTCTGGCTTCGTTAAATTGAATACAATTTTATTTTCAACCCCCTTTTTATTGTTGACGCTCTCCGATACATAACTTTTGATAATAAACTGTCAGCTTGACATAGACCGTAGTCGTTGTTGATAAAATAACAATGCTTATGACTCTACAGTTACCGCTCCAGTTAAAGTCCAGTTAATTTGAGAAAAAATCTTCTATACTTCACGGAATGTAAGTATATTTACTAGTCTCGAACTTTTATTGCCAGTATGGCAGTGTAAATAACTATTGTATAATTTGAATATAAGTATCAAGTTAAATGATATCATATGGAAACAGCAACGAGGTAAAAGAAAGAGGAGAGAACATGACAATATAAAGAACTTCGACCAAAGTGGCTTCTGAATATGGCCGTCACATGGCCGTTGAAGCGTAAACAAACCAGAGGCGTACATTAAATTATTCAATTGGGGGAAACAAAAAACTCTCATATGCATCTTTTTAAGGTGGTATATATTGGATAAAAGCAGTCTCAAAACACTTTTGTACAACTCAATATACAAAAAACTCTTTTTAAGGTGGTATATATTGGATAAAAGCAGTCTCAAAACACAATTGTACAACTCAATATCAACTTAAATTTATACTAATACTCATAAATAACCTTTCTAATACTGAAAATCACTATTTTTTTAACGTGGTTTTTCAATTTGACACATTTCAGTATATTAAGGTTATCTATGTTGACCCAATTGAATTGATGACTAATATCACTAATGTGGCTTCTCAATATGGCGACTTCCGTCGAAGGTTGGTTAAATCACTATCACGCTTAACTTCCCTCCTTTTTCTATTACCTCGTTGGGAAAAAGTTATATCTTTGATTAAATTCACACACTGTATATATTTTGTAATATATAATATTTATCTCGAAATAACCACGCTCTTATTTGGCAACATAGCTTAAAAGTGCACTATTAGTGTAACAAGATAATTCTACAGAAAAAAAAACATCTCAGTCAAGACATTCGTAAACCCTAACCGCCGATTTTCCAATATGGTGACGCCATTCAAACCCTCTTAATGAACAGGGTATAGATAAGAGTGTTCAGCGTTCACACTTCCTCCGGCAATTCTCTATAAATTACTCGGTGTAATCGCGTGCCATTTGTAACTCTTTGACGTTGAGAAAAAGCAGGTGCACTCAAATTGTAATTTAACTAAGATTTACTACGCATCAAGACAATTGTACGGTTGGTTGTGTGGGGAGTTGCATAGCTCCATTAAGTCGTTCCAAAAATTTTGTTGTGTTTACTACAACTTTAAATTTTCACTCCAATGTTTTATTAGGTAATATTAATAAGTGACAAATGGGATACCCAAAAATAAAATAACTTTAAATTTAGTTTTAAAATCAACAGGAACAAATGAAAACATAAATTTACTGAGATTATGCGACTGATAATTCAGATACGTCACTAGTTTAAGTGTGAAGTTGTCGTTGTCTTTGCTGTTCCATGTTTCAGCTTCTTCTTTCTCATTCATTGGGATGTTAGAGCTTGTTCAGGACAAAAATGTTGACATCTGACTTCTATCACTCTGATGTTTACCTTGTTCAATTTAAATTTGAAGCATTTTATTAATAAAAGACAGTGATCAGTAATGTTAATAACTACCTATGTTATTAACCAGTTTTAGCGTTAATTAACGCTAAGTTAAAAATTGTTTGAAATTAACCACGATTAACAATTTAGGCGCTCACTTAAAGAAGAAGAAGAAGAACTTTAAAAGTCTCGAGATTCAAAATATTTTTAAATTCTCTGTTATGCTTCTATTATAGATGCTTCGCTCCACACTTTATGCTCATAATTTATACTACACCAAAGCAACCATAGCCCATGTTACTGGTCCAGGTCTATTAAATATCATTGCGCAGACTCCTGACGTCCGCGACTGCCGATGATATCTGAATTCTGGAGCTATAATTTACATCTCAAATAAGCTTATTTTATGTTAAATTTTTTGTAATAATGGGCACACAAATATCTAATAAACAATTTTTTTGGTTAAAAATTGATAGTTAATAACTAGTTATTAACCTGTGATGCCTTTTGGTCAAAATATAAAGTTATTAATAATATTTAATTAAAAAACATAAATTCCCTTGAAGCTAATTTCAATAAATCATGAATCGTTACATAAATAAGAAGTAGGAAGGTTGCACGTACGAAGTCAAGTTCAGAGCGTGAAATAAACATAAATAGTATTATTTATATTTACTTATGATGAACTTGACTTGTCGTATAAATATGCTAACGATAGTGTTTTAAGAACCATTAGATTATTAGACTATTAGACCATTAAAATTATTAGTATCATTATTATGATTATTACAAGTACTATTCATATTCAATGACTATTAATATTAGTGTTAGTAATAAGTAGTTTAATGTATAATAGTAAGTTGAAGTAATAAACAGAACGTGTCCCAGTGCTACAGTTAGTTGTTTTATTCCTGTAAGATGACCCACCGAGTGACCAGCAACACCACCTATTCAGTGGCCCTTCCACACATATAATCTACCAAGTATCCATCGACGTTACATACATTACATGGCGATCCTGCAAAAAATTGGAATTCTGTGAAACATGGGTGGTAAAGCGACAAAACAAGAGGTCCAGGAAAATGGTGAGGTCAACAGTAATTTTATAGTTCAAGAAGAGGAAATGGAAGCAGATCTGGAGGTGAAGACTCTCATCTACATCATTGTGGTTGTTTTGGTACTACAATTTGTATGGTCCGTATACAAAACGTACAGAAGACAAATGAAGAGGGACGTAAAACTTAAACGTAAAACTTAAACTTAAACTCGTACGTAAAAACTTAAACTCGAACTAATAACAAAGTTAAACCAATATGAAACCACCAGCTCACTGTCACTCTAACGCTAACCTAAACTTTTTCTATTCTTTTTTAATTTGGGTAAATACCCTGTCTCATGATTATTTTGTTCCATGTCGGATTTTAAGAAATTTTTAAAATCCATTTTTTTTTAAATGGGAATAAAAATAAAACATATACATTTGTGACAACAAGGTAAATCTTAGCAGTGACAATGAGATAAAAACGGAAGTTTCCCACCAGGAGTTGGGAGGAATCAGGATTTTTGGGTTTTAGGAGATGGTAGTAGAGGGGACAGTGGTAGGTGTTCCTGAGAGGTGTGCACTGACCCAGCATTCGCCTATTGCTACGAAGGCAACTATGAAAAAACTCATAGCAGGTCAGGCAAGATCTTAGATCTTAGAGAAAAAATAAGAGAGTTTATAGAACAATGGAAAAAGCTAAAATAACGTTCGAGCGCAACCAATAGCGTATGGCACTTCGCAGCAACTAATTGAACTAACAAACCTCGCCTCTCCAATGCTCCCCAATACAAAACTTGTCATCTTGTTACTTTTAACATTATTTTCTCAAAAATTCATGACCCGAAATAATATGTGGGTGGGTTCTATTTATATCAATGTGATTTAGGATGTACTTGTTGGTATTATTTTAAGTGAAAAAATATTTTAATTATTTATTATATTATATTTGCAGCTAAATGATTTAGCACAATAATGTTATTTATTAGTTTTTTAAGACTTTACTCGAAAGACTAAAAATAGTATATTGTACACCAAGGTGGTGAAGACTATTATTAGTATTGACCGGTGCGAGAGGGGCTTTGCCCCGAGCAGAATAAAGTGCGAGGCTTATAAATGTCTTCACCACCGTGGTGTATATACATTTTTTCCATTACTAGCCAAATTTAGGACAGAAATTAAAAATAATTCACCAACGCACCACGAGAAGCGCTTACCCCGTCGTCTGACTGACAAGTACACTGTCTGTTTTTGCTCCATAGATTATATATAATTATTAACGTACTCCTTATGCCATCAGTCATTTTTGGTTAAGCGTGAGTTTTAAACTGATGGCATTTTTATACAAATAATTTTATCTTTGTAGGTAATTTCAAGAAGCAAATATGTAAAAGACAATCTCCAGGGTATACAAAATTATGTTGCACATGTTTTTGTTGAACTGCTATCCCTGATTTATCAAAATATTTGAGCTTGTCCATTATTGACCTAGGTGAAGAAAACAAAATGTTTTTAACCACTAATATCCAAGCCAAGGTAGGCGCTAGTGGTAACCTCAAGCCTTTATGCTAAACGTTTAACAGCTATCTTATTATTTATTCCTTTTTTTGCTTATTGGTGATTTTACTCCACAGGATAATTTATTTTTTTATGTTTATCCTAAGTAGACAAGAAACATTTGGAACTGATGTTTAAATGTTTATTAATTAATTTGTCAACACTGCTTTGACTTTAGTCTGCTTTGGGTTACAATTCAAGACCATTATTTTATTAATAAAAGTAATTTGTGGAATTTTTTGCATATCATCAAATTTTTCAAGCCACAAAAAGCATCGAATCCCTTAAGCATAATTTAGTTTCATGAAAACTAACTTTGGACAACTAAAAACTGTAATAAATCACGGTTAAACTAACATTCAGACTGAAGACCTCGCATGTATTGTAAACTGGCCGCAGCAAAAGTTTCCACGTTTTTTAGAAACTGCCATAAATCTGTTTAAAATAGGATGGTTTTTTCTAGATATATTCCCCGTTTACTACTCCCGACAATCGCCGGACGATGTGTACACATTTCGGTACATGTTGACATAAATCATGCTTACCAACGCTGCTTTTATTGATCAATAACGTCAGATAATTTTTTATGTCTTAAAAAACTACTCGATATTGGTCTTGGTACAGATATAGAGCGTGGGTGGAGTGATGGACAACTCGTAATAGTCTGTGGTCATTGGGGAATTCCGATACGGATGTGAAAAATCAATTTTTCATAAATTTATGATGACTCAACAATAGATATAGTACATTCAATAGCCTTCTTGGTGTGCGTCATCGTTTGTGACGTATATCCGGGTTTTCGGTATGTCGTTTATTTTATTTGCTATTTTGACATATAGCTAACCTTAAATTTGATAAATAAAATCATCAGGATCGTAATCAGCAAAATTCGAAAAGACTATGAAATCAATAATTACCATCTTCTTTTTCTAACTGAAAATACTTTAGAGCTCTCAATATCTAGGCATGTTTTTGTATTATTTAAATAAATATAACAATAAGATTAATATTCACTTTTCATGAATAATAATTGACCGTAAACCACAAATTACAGACCTGACGAGAACTGTCAAAGAATACTCTAGAAGGTACTCTTTGTTAAACTCGATAGAGCACTACATTTTCAATATTTTTAACTTTTTATTGCAGTAAGACAATTTTTTGTTGTTGAAGTGTTCTATCGAGTTCAACAAAGAGTATCTTTTATGTAGTAAGTTTAATAAAGAATTGTATACAAAAGTCCTTAGGTCTAAATACAAGGTGATTCAAAAATATGGTACAATAAAAGTTTACGTACCCCTCGTACCACGCCACTGGCTTATAAGAATTTGACATAATTGATACTGTTGATGTGTTTTGGAGAGACAATAACCAAAACAATTTTTAAATTCGTACTTCAATTCCCCGAGAAGATAAAAAATGAAATGTGTATTTCTTCTGCACCTTCTAACAGCCTGTATCTCACAAACTAAGACAGTTAGAGGAAAGTTGTAATTGGGTATTTTGAATATTTCTTAGCGATCTATCATGCCTCTAATTTACGGTACTTATTTACGAGACACCCTGTATAATCGGGGGTTTAAAAAGGAATTCATTTCATTTTTGTCGCTAATAACCAGCTTGGTTGATGGAAACAGATGGAACAATAAAAATTAAATTGAAAAAGCTTGCCACTATGGAAATTTGATGCAATGGAGATTTACGTGGAGAAAATAAACCAAACAATTTTTCAAAACTGGACTGCTGCATAAAACAACTCATATATTCATTGTACGTTATAATCTAAGCAAAAGTTTTTATTGTGATTTACTGTGACAGTTCTAAAAGAAGTTACCGTTATCAGAGGTTTGAACTAACCTAAAAATGGCGATTTGATGGTTTTTCTTTTTCATTCTTTGGATGCGATAAAATACTTTTCCTTATGTGTCTGCATTAGAATGATATAGTTTGATTTATGTACGCTTTCAGAAATGCTTTATGCTTCTACACACTTTATAACTGCGCTGATAGCGTACTCTGTAGGTATCTATTGTAGTTGGTTGAAAGGGCATAACGTCGACAACCTTTTCTCGGGGGGATTCACATTTTTGTATAAATGGCTACTGTACAAAATGGTAATTTTTTCCGAATATATATCGTTAATATAATCTAAAATATTAATCTTCAGTGATATCGGTTTGTTTAAGCGATTTGTAAAAAAGAAATAAGCTCCTATTTTGTCGAATATGGGATACTCTCCTGCAAATTGGAAAATATAATATACAGAATATTTAAATCAAAACTGTTCACCACACAAAATTCTGAACGCTTCACTTCTGGGAAAAAATGAAGAAACATTAATATAAGGTTAAATTGAACTGTATATTTTAAGGGACGTAAGTAGCTTACTTACCGCCCTAGGGTCGTATTTACAACCTACTTCTATAGTACTATCCATATCTCTGTATCTGTAGAGTAGGGAGGGTGAGTGTAGGCTCACAGCACTTAGGCCACATGTGACCCATTGTACATCCTCCCGAGGAGTTGTCCTCCTAGGTCATCGTCTATCCTGTCCTTCCCAGGTAGGTGAACATGTCAATAGGAGACATCTCCTTTATATCGGCAGGTGTAGGCCAAGACTCATCGAACACACACTCCGGACACTCGCATAAGACATGCCTGATATAGTTTCATCTTCCTGTTCACACATCCTGCTTAGAGGTGCGTCCACTAGCCCCATAGTATGGAGGTGTTTCCTTAGTTGACAGTGGCCAGCCAGAAATCCTACTGTTAAACGTAGGTTTTTCCTGGTCATCACCAAATATTTCTTCGGCGCCAGCTTCCCAGGGTCGCCCAGTGGCCCTTGGTGGCACTCTAGTACTAGCCCCGATATAACACGTTGTCTGTTCAAGGCTAATAGGGCTTGTCTACTATCAGTGCAGATTGTTATGTTTTTGTTATTTCTTTTGTGGCAATTGAGATACCAGCCAGTTCTGTTTGAACCACGCTGGTATTGTTTCCCATTCCCCAGTTAATCCTTAGGCTTAGTGCTCTGGAGTAGACTCCACATTCCACATACGTGCCAAAGTATGATATAATGTTAATGTAATGTAATAATTAATTTACTTCATCTTAAAATACATCGATTCAAATTAAAACTACATAATATGAAAATATTCCTTAAAAAGATTATTGGAACTTTAGTTCTTTACGTCAGGTTATGTTTGAGTAACCGGGGGTCGCGACGCAAAAGATCTGACCGTTACGCGTTACGTTACGCTACGTTACGTTACGCTACGTTATGTTACGTTGCTTCGTTATGTGCCTTGCTCGCGTGCTTGTGCTCTCTCCTTAGTCTCTCTCTCGTTTACTAAGCAGCGATTCATATGCTCCGGCCGGGATTCGAACCCGGGCCGCCCGCGTGGAAAGCGAGCATTCTACCACTGAACCACCGACGCTATATTAAAATTCTATGCAAAGCTGGTATTCGCAGTGCTGGTAATCTACTTGAATTTGTTCGGATAAATTTTTACTTATTTCCATAATTTTTTGGCGCGATTGATCTTTTTTGTTTATTTACAGCATCGGTTGTCAAAATGACATGAGGATTAAGGGGTCTAGCACATTTACTTTTCGAAATTGTTGAAATTTTGATAACTTGAATGTTTTAATTCGATAACTTTAAAATGGATGGATAAATTGATTTGACATTTGGCAGGTTGTTTTTAAATGTAAAAGGGCATATTTTGATAGAAATAATAGTTTGTGCAACTAGTGTGGATATGATGGCCATATCGCACGAGGACAAAGTTTGAGCACGACGCCGTAGGCGGAGTGCTCAATTGTTCAAGTGCGATATGTTCATTCCACACGAGTCGAACAGCATGTTTTTTCTACGACCCACTTAAGAAAAAATCTAGAAAATAAAAATTTCTATAAACTGTAATATAACTTCAAATTGAAAATTTAACAGTTCAATTTTATGTTTCCACTAATTTTTTTGTGGTAAACGTACAGTTCTTGAATGTCCAATTTGTATAATGCTACGGTTTCCCTTTTTAAATATACGATGCTGTTATAAGTAGATGTTGCCAGTCGGACTCCCTCATGAAGGTCTGTAATAATGAATATTCTGCTAAATATTTTTAACGTCTATCTGTTGTCGTTATTATTATCAAGCAGAATAATTATTTAAAAATAAAATTAACAATAAAAAAAAACTTCCTCACGGGGAATCGAACCCGGGTCTACCGCGTGAGAGTCTGGTATGCTTACCACTCTACCAACAAAGAATATGCAAATCGTTTATCTATAACGTCAAATGTATTACATAATTTTGGCTTAAAAGGAACTAAAGTTCCCACCGTGTGTCCCGCGATCACGTTCTACCTTTTTTTTCATGCTACTAGGTATATCTGGGTATATCTACCTATTTATTTTCTAAACAAAAACCATCGTATCACATTTTGTTACACATTTTACCTCGTAATCGCCGGTATTTTTCTTGTCACAAAGAAACGGAAAATAAATGGGTTGTTAGCAAATGCGGGCGGGCCCTTAATCTGTGTAAAGACCGTCGGTGATTTCTCATTTCCTAGTTGGTCTTCCTCAAGACGGACGGAGGTTGATGCCCGCACTCTTGACCACAACATACGGGACAATTTAGTTTCGAAATGACATCGATATATTTCTAACTTCATATATAGTCGTTCTCCCGGATATTTTTTATTCGGTAGATATCTTTAACTACATTTTAGA
Organism: Galerucella calmariensis; assembly: GCA_910591675.1. Taxonomy (NCBI): domain Eukaryota; kingdom Metazoa; phylum Arthropoda; class Insecta; order Coleoptera; family Chrysomelidae; genus Galerucella; species Galerucella calmariensis. The sequence continues at coordinate 260,703 of CAJUYG010000392.1, read as the reverse complement.
CCTATTTACTCGTATATTTACGTAGGTAGGAATAGTACGCTCCGAAAAATGACCAGGCTCAGCTCAGCTTTTCAAAAAAATGTTCCTCCTTAATTTCACTCAGTAGAGGAGATCGGTGGTATATGTATAATCCTATATTCATTTCCAGAAATATGTACTGAGGAATGAAGGTATCTAATTGTTTAGCTGTGCTGTTGAAGCTAAAAAGTCGTCCACGTATTACTATAATAAGAATATTTTTTCCACTACTGTGAAGTTGACAATTATGGCTTCTTCTAGTCAACTGAACAGTTGAATTTCTTAATGTTTTTCAATAATGGACAAATTCAAATATTTTGAGAATCCAAAGTTAGTGGTTTAACAAAAACTTGTGCAACATAATTTTGTATACCCAGGAAATTGTCTTTGACATATTTGCTACTTGAAATTACCTATCAAGATAAAATTATTTGAATTTGAATGTAATTAGTTTAAAATTCGCGCTTAAACAAAAATGACTGATGACATAAGAAGTACGTTCATAATCTATGGAACGAACACATACAGTGTACTTGACAGTCAGACGACAGGGTAAACGCTTCTCGAGGTGCGTTTGTGAGTGCAGTGGTGTATATGTATAACTCTTACCCTTAAGGTGTTGTGTTGTGAACGCAATACCGCTCTAATTTGTTTTTTCTTAAATGGGCCTTTTCAGTAGATGCTTAAATCTCAAAACAAATATTTTATTTGAAAGCTTACTGATGATTTTTCACTTTGTGCAGCTTTGTTTCGAATATAAATGTCACAAAGTTGAACAAATATTAGAGTAATTTGAACACGCGTTTGACCTTGGGGCAAGTGACGTCATAAGGTCTGGAGTTATGTTGGCAGTATTTGTGAGAATGGCTGGCCAATTGCTGCTACGGCCGAGGCCATAATATCCAACTAAGAAGCAAATGTTCCTCGTTTTGGTCAACTTCTTTTGAGCTTTTTCTCTTTCGAACCATGATTTTCGTCTGTTTTCATCTCGAGGAACGTAAATGAATATTTTGCTTGTGCAATTTATATTGTTATTTTAACAAAAACAAATAATATAAAATGAATTTCGAGGTTACATGGGATGTCAGAACCAAAAAACAGGGAAGCAAACTTCACAAATCCTATGGAAATAGCGGTCTGTCGTTTTCAAGGTCGTAGGCTCTTTGACGTCACGAAGGATGGAGGAGTGACGTCACGTTCAAACCGCGCGCTGCTTTCCGTACTTTTGATAAATTTTTTAAGATAGAAATCAAGCTCCAAAAAAAAGAATAAAAAAATAAGGGGACATTTTCATAAAAAACTTTAATTTGAACCAATAAAAAAAAATTACTGAAAAGGCCCATTGCGCATGTGTTCAAAGTAAAACATAACCCACGTTTTGTAAAATGTCTGGTTTCTTTAATTAGTTGCACTTCATATTGGTGATTATAAACTACAGGAATATTGATATTTTATTGCTGGGTGATCAAATTGTAATAGTAGCAATAAAGAAAGAAGTTCATATGCATCGTTTTCCAATTGAAGATCATTAGGTGAGTAATATTGTAGCATTAAAATAGTGTATAATGTCAATAATTTTCAATTTTTGTCTCAAATTTGGCTAGGAATAGAAAAAATTGTATATACAACATGGTGGTGAAGACATTAATAAACCTTGCACCTTATTTTTTCCAAATTTTCGTGCTCGGTCAATAATAATAGTCTACATTTGCTCTAAAATGCATAATAACGTCCCATCCATCATAGAATTTCATAGCTTTCCCTTTATATACCTTGATGCGAGACTTATCAGCAACGCTGTATAATTATTCTCTAATAAATCATCGTTGCTTATTGATATTTAACTTTTCTCTTAGTGTTTCTTTTATCAGTCCATTACTCAAGTAAAGTGTCAACCAGAACGAGTTTCAACGTTTTCGAGAACAAAATGTAAGTTTAGTATAATCTTTATCTGTTATTATGTCTATATCGAAGCCGCATATCTTCGTTTGGTTGCCTTTCTATTCCCTTTCGGGTAGTTTTATCGTTTAGTATTTCCGATCCGAGCTATTGTCTGCCAACATTTCAATGAAGATCATCTTCTCAGCGAACGGTATCCAATCTGAACCATAACGCCGGTTTTTGTAGCAATGGGTAAAGTAGTTTAGAGTAATGATTTTATCTCTGGTTGTTTGGCTTTGGATTCAATTTAAAATTTTACTGTTAATACGAAACTTCACGTATATATATATATATATATTTATATGGGTGGATCGTTTTGATTCATCGATGATTCTAACGGATTCCAATAACTTTTAGAGTTTTGGAATAAAAATATTATAATAGAAAAAGTTTGAAGAAATACGGACAGTGAAAAACAATTTTTGAATATAAGATTTATTTACAGCAATATAGTTTGATTATTTTTCATTTTTCACTATAGGTATTAATTGAAATATTGTAGGTTATAGTATATTTGCCAAAACGAGCGTCAGCGAGTTTTGTAAATTACGCGAGTTCAACAATATCGCTCTGTTCATAACGTGTTTACGTGCAACCTTTCATCTAATTCCGCGCTTTTATAATATTTGATATAACCTCCAATTATAATGAAAATATTAAGGTGGAATCAAATGGTGTTTGAAGTATTGTTACTATGGAATATTCACCCAGAAAATGGACTTACTTTAAATAACTGTGTCCTTAATAATGTTGTTTTCAATGTTTATAAATCTTAAAATACTATTGAATTAAAATAATGAGTTAATTGTCAGTTTAAATAATAAAGTAATTGTCAGTTTTTACAGTAATCAATAAATTATAATTGAAGCTCAAGCAGTTACGTAAAGTTATTACATAACTACTTTTCATAGCTGTTATATGAAGGTTATGGAAAATGTGACGTTTCCCAGATTAGATTAGAATATTCCACTATTGCGATCTATTGTGGTCCTCTCTATATTGTGAGCTCGATATCTAGCTTTATTCTTTTTATTAGACTTGTTAGCCTGGATACCGCCTCCCTTGCGTAGCTCTCTGCCCTCGGTTTTTCTTCTCCGAGTAAGTGAAACCGCACCCTTGCTAGGCCTTCGCACTCACAGAGTATGTGCTCCCGCGGTTTCGTCTTCTTCCAGGCAGAACCTACATATGCAGTCATCTGCTAGGCCAATTGTATGCATATGTTTCCTCTGCCTACAATGTCCAGTCAGCATTCCCACCATCATCCTCGTCGTTTCCCGAATTTGACATAGAAGGTCGTGCGACAGTTGGCCGAAGGGCTTTTAAGGTAGCGTGCCATTGTCCTGGGGTTTCATACCACCAGCGAAACGCCTGGCTGTTTATCCATTTGTGTGTGCTCTCTTTACTCAGGCATTTAGTAATTCCACAGGAAGGTTCTGGCCTTATCATTACCTCCGTTTAGCTAATTCATCGACCTTTTCATTGCCTCTTATTCCTTGGTGACCTGGTACCCATCTAGGGTAACTCTATTAAGACTACCTAGTCTGTTAAGGGCCTTGCAGTACTCCCACACCAGATTTGATGTTATCCTATATGAGCGTATCACCTTTAGTGCTTCTTGGTTGTCGGTGTAGATGACTATTCTTTGGTTATCCACCTTCCATCTCATCAACTCTTTTGCACCACCTTGCACCTTGCACCTGCACCACCTTCACCTCTGCCTGAAAGACAGTAGCATGTTTCCGTAGGCTTAGAGAGATGGTGATCTTCTCTTGTACCCCATATATTCCGGCTCCTACTCCAGAGTCTGTTTTAGAACCATCAGTGTACCAGTTGAGATTCGCTGTCATAGGAGGCCCTGCTTCCCAGTCCTTTCTCTCTGGAATGTAGACGTTTCCTTACGTCAAGGAGTGACTTTGATTGGTTTAAATTAAAGTATTTCATGAAAAAATGTCCCCTCATTTATTTTTTTGTTGGAGCTTGATTTCTATCATAAAAAAATTATCAAAAGTACGGAAAGCAGCGCGCGGTTTGAACGTGACGTCACGCCTCCATCCCTCGTGACGTCAAAGAGCCTACGACCTTGAAAACGACAGACCGTTATTTCCATAGGATTTGTGAAGTTTGCTTCCCTGGTTTTTGATTTTGACATCTCATGCAACCTCTAAATTGATATTCTCTTTCATTTTGGATTATTTGTTTTTGTTAAAATAACAATACAAATTTCCCAAGCAAAATATTCATTTACGTTCCTCGAGATGAAAACAGACAAAAATCATGGTTCGAAAAAGCAAAAGTTCAAAAGAAGTTGACCAAAACGAGAAACATTTGCTTCTTCGTTGGATATTTTGGCCTCGGCCGTAACCGTAGCCGCATTTGGCCAGGCATTCTGACAAATGCTGCCAACATAACTCCAGACCTTATGACGTCACTTGCCCCAAGGTCAAACGCGTGTTCAAATTACCCTAATATTTTTTTAACTTTTTATTCAGTTTTGTAACATTTATATTCAAAACAAAGCTGTACAAAGTGAAAAATTATCAGTAAGCTCTCAAATAAAATATTTGTTTTGATATTTAAGCATCTACTGAAAAGGCCCATTAGATAAATGTTAATACAGAATTCAAAACATATTTACACCCTCACTAGTGCTGCCTCTAGTTGATCTTTTATTTAATCTCACCAGGAAAAAAGCTGATTCTATTAAATTTTTGACACAACTAACAAAAAGCGAATATTTGTTATCCAGTGTAATTGATCATCAAAGCTTGGGAGTGTATTTTATAAGCCACAAACGATAAATTTACTTCACTAGACCGGAGCTTCACCATCTTCGAAAAAGCCCTCTCAGAAAATAATTACCAATATCGGGAGGATTACTTGATACCAAAATGAGTGGAGGTAAATAATCACAGCAATTAAAATCTAACCAGCCTGATCCAGATTAACGTTGAGAAATTCAACATCGAATTTCCTTAAAAAGTAAATAAATCAAGATCTTATGCTAATTATTCCCGAATAGCTTATGTAAATCCAGAAAAATCTAAATTACGTGGAATTAAAAGTAGAAAAGAAAAGCAATATATTTTACGGAGCTGTTCGTTTTTCATTTTTAATTATATTTAAAGGATAAGAGATTATTTACGGTGTGTCCAAAAACTAAGTAGCCGAATGATTGTTTTCTCATGTTCTACAAGCTGATTTAGATTCCCGTCCGCTCTAGAAGTTAATACTTATAGTATATTTCACAATATTTCGTTGTCTCGGTATCTGATGTTAAGGATTTTGTAAAAAAGTTTATAAATCCCTCATTATACAGTAAACAGTAGCAGATCCGTAGTCAGAAGAAATTTAGTTTTAAAAATTAAATATTATTTTACCAGCCAAATATTTATTGTAAAATAATCATACTATTAGGAATTATCTTTTTGCTTTTTGAAGAAACGAATACGACACGATACTGTATTAATGACCACCTACTGTGGGTTTTTCTCTTTTTTTCTTCTATATTTGTACTTTTTTGCAAAAATGAATTCAAACATTTCTCAAGCTGAATATTTAAGGAGAAAACTGGAAATTGAGAATTACTAAATGTTTGCAAGTTTCACTACTGTTACGTCACAAAACTGAAAATGTTAGCTAGAAGAAGTTACGAGAGCTTATTTTCCCGACATATTCCAACGTTGCCAAATTTAGTAGTAACATAAATATCATAAATATCAGAAAATAAGAAATATAAAACTAAAAAAAAACAAGAAAACCCAGGCCCAAACCCGGTTGATCAAAGTGTAACTGTATAAAAATATCGGAAAATAAGAAATAAAAAACTAAAAAAAACAAAAAATTCAGGTCCTTACCGAGTTTCGAACCTACGACCTCTGAGTTGTAAGCTCAATTCCCTACCAACTGCGCTAATCAGCTCACATTCAGTCACATGGAATAGAAGGTTAAAGGCTCCTTGGACACATGCGCACCTCAACTACTAAATTTGACGTGATGCGTGGAATATACCGGGAAAATAAGCTCTCGTGAAGAAGTTAGCCACTTTCTGATTATATGTTTTATGATATTTATAAAACAATCTAATAGCCGTAGAAACAATATAAATCGGAAGTAAATTTACAAACAACTCATAAGTCATTCACTATGAAAGCATAACCTATACTTCCTTCCTACTCCCTTTACAAAAAGAAGTCGGAACTGTGATCCTATGTCAATCCTTATGTAGCTAACTTCCCTTTTAGAGTACCTATGTATGAATGGCGAACTATGTAAATCATCCAAATTGAATTTTCAAATCAGCACGAAAATCTTGTGAGAATAAAAAAAATTGAAAATAATTGATCGATTCTCCATTATGATTTTGTCCACCACTACACTACCACTAACTATAAACATTGATAAAACATCATATGTTTGTTAAGTTTAACACCTAATTATGGGTGACGACCCAGCACTGTGGTGAAACGCGTTTGATGCGATAATTACAGTCAAGCGGTGTCGAACATGGTTAGTACTTGGATGGGTGACCATGCCAGGGAAAACCATCGTATAGGGCCCGTACAGCCTGCAGCGGATTAGCATATCACAGCTCGCAGGCATTGTAACAATGAGCACGAGTTATAATGTAGATATGCCGTCTTTCGGAGGAGATGTGAAACCGAGGTGCCGAGTCCATGGATGTTGGGCTCATTAATGAACGTTACCACTGGTTGGAACACTAGTGGGTACGCCAAAATTTCCGATTAGGGGTAGAGTGCTCCCGGCGTGGGTGATAAGCCTCAGTCGCAGAAGACCGACGTTAAATAACAGAATAAAAAAAACACCTAATTATGTTGCATGGTGTAAAGTTGAAACGAAATATCTTGGAATGGAGTTCAACAATGCAATTTATATTTAACACACGAAGACTTTATTATTACAGTCAGTTTGTCCTTAAATGGTTTTATCAGCTTGCTCAGTTTGTTATTTTGTTTGGGCAGAAAGCTTGAAATTGTTATTTTGATCTTGAGAGGTATCAAAATAAAATAAATTGGTATAATCTTCGAAATTACCGCTAATAAAATTGATAGATTTCTATCTCTCTTAATATATCATGACCACTACTATCAAAATAAAATAAATTGGTAAAATCTTTGAATTTACCGCTAATAAAATTGATAGATTTCTATATCTCTCAATATATCATGACCACTACAGATGGCACTAAATTTAACAAAGCCAAATTTTTTATTAGAGTGGGCAGTCTTTTGATTGTGCTTTCACCATCCGGTCACAGATTATTAAGAGAACAGATACGAATCCCGGTAAAACATCAAACGATTTTCAGCTCCGTCTTCAATGACCTTGGACCTTTAACTCCGTATGTCCGCAATGTTGCCAGTTTAAAATATTTTCTGAATTTCTCACCAAATTGCACTGTTGACTCGGGGACAATAACAATTTCTAGTGCCGGATCTAGTTTTTTTGGAAGTTTCCACTAAATCTTTATAACTGTGCCATGAATCAAAACAATAATCATAATCGAATATATATTTATGTATTTATTTAATACCTATATGTACATTCTTGTGATTTGTTATAAATAGTCATTACTCTTGGGAGATTAATATTAATAGATACATTTTTAGATAATAAAAATAATCACAAAAATCAACCAAATTTTAAAGTACAAATAATTCTTAATTTATTTATTTTCAAAGGGAATACAATATACACCTATGGAAGGGAGAATTTTGATAATAATTTGTAGCACCAAAGTTAATATCAGAAACTTTAAAATTTATTATATCAATGGCCGGGATATTAAATTATATACTCTCATCCTTTGGAAATCTAAAGAACTTTATTTTTCTTTTCGAATAAAATTTATTTCGACATTCTCTGTATGAACAATACACTCCGCCGTGATGTTTATTCATTTTATAAGAATAATTATAGTCTATACCACTATATTTTTATAGTTACTTTTACCACAGTATAGGAACGTACCAGTATGTTATCTCGTGACGTTACACTGCCGAGCTCTCTGTGACCTACAACGTCGTTCGGATGAGTATCATGAGTATCTCATCCGGCGGCCAGTGCTGTGCTGCGATCCAACTAAAGTGCGAGTGGTGAATTTGCGAATCGAATTATTTATTACAGCTTATATTTTTACGGGTTTTCGGTATTATTTTTATAGTTTATAAGCATTTTTTTGCAATGGATACCATTAAAAAGAAGAAAACGGGTATTGTGTTTGTATTTCGCGGATGTAACAATAAATACTATAATTGTGATGGAAAATTATACCTTTTTCCAAAGGATTCAGAAAGGTGAGAAACTGTTAGTATAATACTTTATTATTTGATCTTCATATATTACATTTATGAGCCTTAGTTTCATGCATTGATTGAATTTGTTGTTTTTGTTTCAAAGCTAAAGTTTGGCTCGAAGCATGCGATAGGCCTGACTTGGAGCCAAAACTATAAACTCTATACAATAGTAGTCATCGTTTATGTGGTGCTCATTTTTAACCAGACATGATTATGCAACCTCATAAAAGAAAACTTCTTTTAAAATGCCTAAAGATTTTCAGACAAATGATTTAATGGAAAAGAATTTTGTTCGCTACTTTTGTGGTTATTTAATTGAAACATTTTCGAAAATTCGTACATATTTTCCAATAAAATATTTAATGAAACTTTTCTTCAGGGTACGACTATATTAGACATTAAAATTTGTTAATAAAAATTTTAAAAATTAAAATTGTAATATGGAAAGCCAATAAATATTTGGTATAAGACTATTGCTTTATTCACTCATCAGTGTACTGTTCTATTTAAGAAAAAACATTTAACACGTTCAAGTCATTTTAAAACTTATGCCACCTACGCCTATGCTAAAATGAATCGTAAAGCGATCCGTTCAAGGTCATCAAAAGCTCTGGCAATTTATAAATGAAATTTATAAGAGTTATACTACTGGTTTGTTCTTATACCGTGACACGCACAATCGATTAGTCAAATAACACAATTAATATCGCCGATTAAACTGTTTTTAATTTTATAATTCTTTTAATGTTAATAAAATTGATTTAAAACAAGTAATTATAGAATATTTGTATCTGTATAACAATAACACATTAAAAAAATGCTTATAAAATATTTGACCTATGATCGTAAATTGAAAGAATTATTATGCAAATTGACAACCCTGTTGAGAAATTTCGCGAAGCAGCCCGAATGGAGTCGACATACGACGATGGGTATTTAAATGGGTATGTCGATGTCCACCCATCTCTTTTTTCTACTGTTCTCTGTCAAGCTTTCGTATCTGTTCTCTTTATAATATGTGATCCGGTAGGATTATAAATGTAAATGGTTGATAGAAACTCAAGTAATATAACATATTTACATCAGTGGCGTGAAGGTTCCGCAGTTGCTGGGAACCTCGTAGGGATTCCAGGCACCAGCTCCTTATTTGTAAATGCATACGATTTATTTGAACATGTATATGAAGGGCCCTGCTAAGGGGGGACCCGGATTTGAGGTTATCCTAATGGAGTTCAAGCTGTAACAAATATTAGGGTAATTTGAACACTCGTATGACCCATGTATGACCTTTGAGCAAGTGTCATCATAAGGTTTGGAATTATGTTGGCAGTATTCGTCAGAGTGGCTGGCCAATCGCAGCTGCGGTCGAGGCCAAAACATCCAAGGAAAAAGAGCTTCAGCTCAAAAAAAAATTTTATTAAAAAATACTTCAATTTCAAGCAATAAGAAAATTACTGAAGAGACCGATTAGACACATACTTAGATATTTTTGGACGACACTGAATCAAGTCAAAAAATCACTGCTCATATCAATAATTAACGAGGTCCCCCAGATTACGGATAGGACCAGTGAAAATGATTCATTCTTTTGACGGTTTTGTAATATCCGGAGCACGGTATTCGAAGTGTAAAATTCACTAATCATCCCGTTTACCAACAAACATTTCATCGCACATACAGAGAGAATTTTATACGTTTTTGGTGGAATGTTCCTGATAATATGTGTGTGTGTGTGTTTGCTCCATTCTGTCCATTATTCGTGGGTTATGAACTAGAAGTGTGATAAGGGCACAAAGGAAATGACGTCACATGCCTATTGACTGCTTTCTATGCTAAATTGATTCCCCATCGATCATTAATGCCGGCTGTCGGAGGTTCAATGTAGGCAGTTAACCGCTTATCTTTATAAATGATACTTGATTTTCCCCGTCATTATGATGTTGTAGGTGTATGAGGATCGTATACATGAGAGTCGTTTCCATGTATCTTGCTCTTATCCATTAAACGGTATTATATACAGGGTGATCAACTTATACTCAGGAGTATGTACTATCTCCGTTGTCTTGAAAGGCAAGGAAAGTTTTATACAGTGTGGAAACCACTTATGGAATAATATTCTTTATGTCATTATTTTAGAGAATTATAAAAAATGCCGAGACACGTCAACTTTTGAATTGAGCTGTGCGTTATGTAAACATAAATTTAAATGTGCAGGGTGATTCACGCAAATATGTCATAGTTGGTGTTGTTTTTTTTAATGAAACACCTTGTATATTTGCATATTTTTGAAATCCTCTTAATGAACGATTCCAACAAACTGAATAATGTATGGTCAATTATGAATTATACAGGGTGAAATTTTAAACTTAATAATTTATTACACTTGAAATATTGGTACTTTTTTAAATTAGCTAAGTATGAATTTATCAAAAATCTGAACTAACTAATTATTATTCGTATTTGTATATTAAACAAAACCTGCTACGCCCATGAATTTTATCATAAATGCCTAAAAATTGCCTAAAAACGCCAATAATTAGACAAAATCGGTAAATAATGTGGATGGTTTTAAATCGGCAAATAATGTGGATTGTTTTCTATTCTGTCAGTTGTTGATGTGTTGACAGTTTATACTAAAAAAGTAAAATCTTTGTCAAACACTCTTTCCTTCTCGACATAACAATGAAATATTTAACTGAGACTCACCGAATTGAGATTTTAATGATGATCGGGCACGGGGATATCTGCAGAAGTCAAGTTGAAGTTGCAAACTTGTTTAATCACAGGTATCCCGAATTGCCTAATATTTCACAAAGTACTGTGTCTAAAATTCATGCACAATTCAGAGAACTTGGACATCTCAAACCATTGAAAAGAAAACCACACTTCGTTGAAGATGATGTGAAAGTGGATATTTTGTTAAGTGTCGAAGAGAATCCAACTAATATGAACTAATATCCCTGAATTCTCAAAATATTTGAATTTGTCCATTATTGACCTAGGTTAGAAAAAATAACCACTAATAAAGAAATTCAACTTCTCAGTTGGCTAGAAGAAGCAATAATTGCCAACTTTACAGCTAGTACTGGAAAAACAAAATAATTGTGAAACTTAGATTGTTTATAGTAACTCCAACATTTCTAATTTGAAATTTAAACATTCGTAAATGTATTGGTAATATTATTACGATATAGTATTAAATATTCTTTAATCGTACATCAATTTTTTTTCATTAAACGAAAAATAATGTCGAAATAGGGTTTGGTAAATCCTTTTAAAATGTAATATCAACTACCATCTGGTGTCCAATTTAATACGTGCCGGAGTTTTCAAATCGCGGGAAGTAGATTAAAGTTTGAATAATATTTCGCATGTGTGTTGTTCCTACTCTTTCGGGAAATGCGATTTTTGCCATACCTACCCTATAATTCCTTGCGTTGTCATTTCCCATTATTCCAATAAAATATCAAATCGAACCTCTTCGTTTTCCGTTCACTCACAATGTCGCGTGCATTCATATTGATTTCGAATAAAAGATGTTCCCTATATGCAGAACGTTAAACATTTTTTTATCACACGATAGTGCTAGTCATAGACAGTGCCGGATTTACCACTAGGTCGACTAGGCCGCGGTATAGTACCGCAAACAAAAGGGACCGCAACGTTTTGTACCAAATAGTTATTTGGGTATTTAAAGCGTAACAGTAACAAATTTCCGCTAGAGAAAGAATGTTGCCAGGCGAGGTGGAGGGGAGCGTGGCGATCGTTTCAACGCGTCAATTCTACTTTACTCCCGAAAAACGCACATAATTTTTCTACAGTCGTCTGTAAAATGACCAAGTATTATGAATTGTTACTTTACGCTCTAACGTAAGACCGAGGCATTCATTTTTTGGATTTCGCTTCTATTTATTATAATATTATATTATATATATTTATTATTTATTATTATATTTCTTATATTAATATATTAGTATATTAGTATATTAGTATATTAGTATATTAGTATATTA
>CAJUYG010000392.1:216203-248407 GCA_910591675.1 Galerucella calmariensis | reverse complement strand
GTATATTAGTATATTAGTATATTAGTATATTAGTATATTAGTATATTTTAGTTAGGTTAGCTGAAACTTGCCGAAGCAGAAAGTGTACAGTTCTATTCAAAAAGAAAGGTGCAAGAAGTAAAAAAAGACGTCAATTTCATGCTATTCACCAAGTTTAAAGCTGGATCACTGAGAGGGATCGGTTTTAAAGCACTGATCCAGCACAATATGGCCGGCCTGTCAATGACGTCATTCTATCTGGTCCGTTTGCGTAAGGCCAACTGAAAGTTGAGGTGATTAACAGCCAGATGCACCGTAGCTTCTTAATCTGGATTATATATTTAATATCGTTTTTAAAGCATTTTTGTTATGCACCGTAAGAATGTTTACACTTTAATCGAGTTTAAACTAATCCTAAAAACTGGTTTAAGCACGGGATCATAACCTCAAAAACTGACACTTTAGACTTTCCGAGGTTATAAATTTTGTTGGTGAATGGTGATCTTTTTTGGTAAATTTGGAATAATTTTAGATGGGAATAAAACTAATAAGATGTTTGTAAAATATTCGTAGGCACATATAAAAATGCGACTTTGATATCCAGCGATATATTTACAATTTTTTTCCCTTCAAAGTGAATCTAGTAGATTTCACTTCCTTCATAAAAAAATAGTAGTTTACCTAACTAGTGCAGAAAGTGATACTTTTCCGCACGCTATTGCAGATGGCCGAACGACGCTTTAGCGAGTTCGGCCAGCAATCGCGTGCGGAGAAGTCACTTTATGCACGTGTTAGGAACCCAAAAGTTAACATAAAGAAACATTTCTTATTAAATACATATCTACAAATTAATTATTATTATTTGACATTCATTTGATGAGGCTTATACCGGGGCCATTAAAAAATGATTGAAAAATAAGTTTTTTTAATTGAATATTATAGCAGAATTATAATAAATTTCTTAATTTTTCAGTCATTTGGTAAGCTACAAGCATACAAATATATATTTTAAATATTCAAATGTCAGTATGCTCCCCAAAAACTTTACTTGTGACTAGTGACTCTTTTCGTACTGAAATGAGTGCGGGAAAGTGGACTTTTCCGCACGCTAGTAGAAAAAAAGGATTTTTTGAATTGTGTTTCATGCACCCATAGAGAATCAAGTAAAACATTTTATCTTTTCTACTTACATGACTTAAATTTTGATATTTTCTTTTGGAAAGGTGAAGATGAAAATAGAAGACGAAATTTTTTTGGATGATGACCAAGATATTTGGACGTTATTGCTTTTGCCTGGCGAAAAATTTAGTGGGTCTCTTTATGCTTGCACATTTTGCATTAAGCCCGCGAAAAAAGTCGAGAAAAACACTTTAAAAAAAGTGATGGGGACTCTAGTGATTATTAAACGCTTAGAATACCTTTATTAAACACGTGTGTAAAATAATTGATGAAACAAACATAAAGGCCCAGGGATAAAGGCATAGATTAAACGTCAAACAAAACGACAAATTTAAAACGCGCAGAAGCAGCAGCAAAAGGTGCAACGTTGCCGGTTTGTATAAGAGGATGGAGCAATCCAAATACGGTGCATAAAAAATCTAATCCCGATCATTAATCTTAATTGTAAACGGTGCATCTGAGCGTATAAATGTAGTAGGTTGTCAAAATAGATCCTACGTCAATGGGCGTATGCAGCCATGCTTAACAATTAAAATCGAACACCTTGTCATATCATATATTAAGAAAATATAGTTGTGTTGGTGTAACTATGATAAAAAATGAAATGTATAAAAAGCTTAAGCTCGTATTAAAGATATTTATTTTAATAATATAAAACCAAGTTATTTGGAAATCAGATCCTGAAATCTTATCATTTATTAGGAACTTATTTTGAAATTCAAAAGTTGATCACCCTGTATATAATACAGTTTAATGGATAAAAGCAAGATACATGGAAACGACTCTCATGTATTCGGTCTTCATATACCTACAACATCATAAAGACGGGGGGAAAATCAAGTATCATTTATAAAGATGAACGGTTAACTGAATTATTGATGTATCGATGTATAACCGATGCAGCAAAAGAAACAATAAGTTGACCAAAACCCCAAAATCCACGCAGTATCACTATATAAGCCAATACATTTCAACCTCTCTAGGATCCTATGCAACCGTATTTCAGGCGGAGATTTACGCCATTTTTTCATGTGTGGAAAGATGGGACCCAATATCATACATAGTACAATAAAAATGTTCTCGGACAGCCAAGCGGCTTTGAAAGCTCTCACCGTGTAACGTCGAAATTGATTTTAGACTGCCAAAAAATACTCGCCTCAATAGGATAACTCAATAAAGTATTGCTGGTGTCGATCCCTGGCCATTCTGGCATGGATGGAAACGAGAAGGCAGACGCTTTTGCAAGGGAGGGTGCCGCACGTGTTTCTAATGGACCAGATCCTACTATTGGCATCGCAATAGGTTTTACCAAACAAACACTAAATACCTGGACAGCAAGAAGAGCTTTAGACTTCCGGCATAATTTACCAGAATTGGTTCATTCAAAGGCTTTTATACATCCCTCGAAAAATGCCTCTAACCAAATGCTAGACTATAGCAGGCATGACCTACGTTGTCTAGGCCTTTTAACAGGCAACTGTCATCTGAATCATCATATGTTGAAACTTGGATTGTCGGAAGACTTACCTTCGTGCCGTATTTCGTAATTAGGAAAAATAAATTATCCGTAAATTTTATCTATGGAACAGACCTCCAGAATAACAGTTTCCATCCTTCGAAAAATTGTTTCAATGCCACCTAATTATATAATTTATTTTTTATTGAGATACTTGGTTTTTTATTAGAATATAATATTTATATTTTATATGAGATATTTGCCAAAAATGATTATGTGCTATGACAAAAAAATGTCATCTTAAAGCTGACACTTCCCTCTTCAAAATGCCGTATTACAATTTATTTACTACATTATAACTGTACAATAGTTTATAATGTACTCCGCCGCGCTTCAGAAAATAGAGTCGCGCGGATGCGGAGCACATACTTAGAATTTTTTCCGAACAAACCATTGCTCGGACAAAAGAAACGCAAGAAACTTTTTTTTCTGCAAAACCCCCCCCTACACGGTGGTATTTTTTGTTTTTTTCTACTTTACTCCTAGCGCGAAATATTGAAAAATTTCGAAAAAAAAAATATTTTTTGATTTTTTTTCTAATTTGGGAAATCGATAGACTGGTTTACTTGTTTTTATATTAATCTACATACTTTAAGGTAGGTACTTATGAAAAAAAAATCTGCCGTATTGCTAATTACTTGTAGTTGTTACCCCTATCATCTGGCCTATCAGTTTTTGGACAAATTCTGATTGAAGGAATCTATTGAATTGTTCGTTTCACCATCATTTTTCTTTGCTAAGAAACACACTTGGTAACATATATTAGATATTATTTACTATCAATATATCTTTATAAAACGTTTTATTTTTTATTAAAATACTTGTTGTTCTATTCACTTTTCAAAGATAAAGGAATTCACATACCGAATACAATATGCGTGTCTACCTCTCCAGGTATACAAAGAAGCAAAGGAACAAGCAGGATGTGATATTGAAAAGTGTCTATTCAGAGATATAAAGGAAAATTCAAATTGTATTCAAATATATATTGCAAGAGCAAGAGCTGACCAGCACTTTTTTAAAGAAAGGTATTTTTCATTTGCGTGAATAGGGGACGTCGTTATAGTAAAGAATATGATTTAAATTTAATTTAGCGTCTTATAAAAGACGTTACTATATGAGAGCACTGACATATTTACTGATTTATCAGTAGACGTTTTATTAAAAAATATAAATGCCGACCAATATACAGGTTGCTTTTTTTATCATATGGTAACGTTACTATAGGAGTTTTACGATAAAAAGACGAAGATGTCATTTTTAGTTACTTTCCTGCTTATCAGAATAAATATTAATTCACCAACCGCAAATACAATTTATCCTCAACAGCCAGGGCAATTTACAGCTAACGGGTTGTCGAAACTTCAAGACGTTGTCAGATCAATTGGTGAAATTCCCCAGTTTGTTTTGACGTTTATTGATATTCGATCATCGTCTAATATTCACAAGTTTTTTGGTGCTTTTTAATTCATTGCTCCTTTAAGATTAAAAAAAAAACAGTTATTGGCATAACTAATTATATAGGCAAATCTGCAGTGTGTAGTTAATGAAATGCCGAAGCAGCTAAGCATTAAATGTCAAGAGATGGTAACATCTTTGTTAAGCTATTTTGAACGAGAATTCCCGAATGGGGACCCTCTTCTTCCGCTTACTACTGTGAGAGACGAAAGAAATAGTATTCGCTATTTGTATTCATTATTATTAATATTATTGTTACGTATTCAAATGTAAATGATTGAATGTTTTTAAGGTTAGGTTAGGTTAGACTTTTCCAATTTCCGTTACCTAATTAAAGATAAAAACTACAGCTTGGCAACATCACAATATTTTGTTTTGCAAGGTCATCATCTTTTTATCGTGAATAAACTATATATTCTTAAGCTACATCCTCAATCAATCTGCTAGCGAAATGGCACTTCAGCACGCGTGCTACAAAATACCCATCCTCAATCCTGCCAATTCAGTCAGCCCGATTGTTATCGCACATGCGCATTTTCATTGTTATTTTAAGGTAACGAGGTAATTAAAAAGTTCAACCTATGATTATTCTTGTAAATAAAAGTAGTTACTACTTATCAAAGACAACAGATTAATATAATTAATATAATAAAGTTAATAGAATAAAATAGGGTTAGGGTACCTAAATTCTTTTTCCCATGATTAAATGCGCATGACACAATTCGGCACGCACCGAAAAAGCTTACAGCTTGCAAGCTTGCACTTCCAAATCGGCGCGCATGTCAGCACGAAATTGAATTGAGGATACTTACGTTTAAACGTCATTGTCCCAGCACGCGTGCCGAAGTGCCACTTCGCCACTAAATTGATTGGGGATGGGCCTTTAATCGTGATAAATACGAAGACAAGAAGGTAAGGTAGTTCAAGCCGCGATTAATATTTTTTCGACCTTGATTTTAGTCCTTTATCAACCAAGAAACGTCACCATCGGAGCCTGCCTAAATAACGACTAATAATATACTAACATTTGGGTGAATATCCAGGATATACAAAATTTACAACAAGGAATTGACAACTAAAACCGCAGTATCTACACAGCTCAAGAGCAGAGTAATTACCGCGGCTAAAAATTTCAAAGATAGTGAGGTCTTCAATGACTCAGTAAGGACGTGATAGTCTTATAACCATTAAAAACCATATAGACTAAATGCATTTGGTATTTACCGGTTATTGATTGGTATTTGCATAAAATAGACTATAGTTTGGTATGAATTACAGTCTTTTAAGAAACAAACTAAAGCTTCAAACTGAGAATTGAGTATTTTATTGACATCGCTAGGAAGCTGGTAGAAGGATCTCTTTGTCGTGTAATATGTGTTGGATGGTGTTTTTTGTGCTGTAGTTTTCACATCTGGGATCTTTTCCAAATCCATTAGGTATCCATGGATGAGTCGGGAGTGCCCTATTACTTACTCTTTGGGTAAGGTGTTCAAGATAATAAAATGAAAATATCATTGCACAGGTTCTCTCCCAAAACGAAATTAGAAAAAAATCCTTTCTGCCTTAAAACTGTGAAGTTTATCTCTCTGAATGATGAATTTCAAGCAACTTACTCCAAGTAAGTTTCTACGTGGAAGTTGCTACAGGAAATGGTTTATTCAGACGTTATTTTTGACAGGAGCGGTATATACAGAAATTGTATAATTGTCTATCCTCGGAACTATATATCTTACAGGAATGGTTTAATTGTTCAACCCAGGAACTATGACCCAGAAATTGTGTCCCATGAATTGTGCCTTGTGATCCAAAAATCTTTCGTCGCAGAAAATTTTGATCTATGAATTGTCATTGTCCAGGGACTGTATGACCCAGGTAATTTTTTTAATTTGCTTGATGTTTCGTATAATTAAAAACTTGTCTTTTGGTCCCCAAATACCCGTGTATTATGGGACCCACATTGAGGTGACTGAAATACCATTCGATTACAATTCGTGGTTAGTGTGAACCAGTGGGTTTTCAGAAACTATCTGTCTGATTGGCTGTATCGAGAAAAGTGAGTCTGTGCATAATAGTGGAGACTTGTGAGGTGGAGTGGCTTGAGTATAATTATGCGGCGTGGCTAAGTTTGTGGTGTGAATAGCGCAGCCAAAACAATTCTCATCTTTGGAGGATTTGGTGAAAAAAAATCGAGATCTAAATTGTTTTGCTTCTCTGAAAGCTTGTTAAAGGAGTCAACTGGGCGTTCCTTCTTTCTTATAGCAGGTGAGGCTAGTGTTCACAATAAGTAGCTATTTGGTCCATGAAGTACAAGCGGTGGATGATATTTATAAATCAATGCTGCCTAACAATTGTTTCAAAAAATCTAGTTATGACTAATATACTGCACCGGGTAAATTATAAGGATTGAACTGAGTGGGGCTTACTGACTTACTGGAAATAAATTCAGATGTTTTATTTTATCTAATTAAGTAGGGATTGTTGATTCAGCTACTTCTCGCGAGGTTTGAAGTTATTTTTTCCTTAACAACAGAATAATAACAAAAATAAGGTAGATGTTATTATGCTGCTTTATGAATCGTCCTACAAAACACATAAGTAATGTCATGTTGTCATATGGAGTCCGCATTCCTCGAGTTGTCCAAGGTGTATTGTTTAGTCTTGAAGGAGCGAAGAAAGAATTACATTGGAAAAATAGGATGAAAAAATGTGATCACCACAAACTTCTTTATTTAATTGCAACATGAAAAATGAAAAGCTATTTAGATGTCACCTATTATTCATTTAAAATAATAAGCCAAAATAAATTGCAACGGCGACTCAATGTGGAGAGCACCTCAGGTGTGAATTCGGAGACCAAACTAATATCAGTTCAGGGAGTAGTCTTACCGGTTCACGGGTAATCCTACTTTATTTAAGTTATTGAAGTTATATTGAGGTTAATGAGATAATAGATGAAGTTAAGAAACCAAATGAATTAATAAATTAATAAATCAAGTTAAGGAATGTAATTAAAGTTAACCAAGAAAGGTAAGTGGGCGCCACCCTGAATAATATTAGTCGACTTGTTTTTCACCTCACAACTCTCCATCAACAAACCTGGAAATGCTGGAAGGGAAGGAATATGAACAACGTTGTTAAATTTACAAGTTATATAATGATTTTTAAAACTAATATGAATGAAGGTTGTTTTATGTTGTTTACGTTGTTGGTTGTTTTACATTGGTTTTACTTTCCTTATTTTCTTCGGACAGGTCCTAGGTGTCCTAGGTGATGTTAATCTACCTCATAGAAACTACTTCGTCCGGAATGTCACGTACGAATTGGCAGGTACAAAGTGGCAGGTACAAAGAGCATTCACATTGAATGCACCTAAGAAAAAAAAGTTTGAGGTAAACCTCTCACAAGAAATTAAAATTAACCTTATCGGTTCATGGTTCACAGGAGAACTACTGGCTATTAAATTGAACCATGCGATGAGCAATCGACATACGTTGCATATCCCTTTTCTGTTCACATGCTCAGCTTCGAGAAAGAATTTAAATATTGGTAGTGTGTTCTTAATTTCTCTCTCTATGGGAGAGAATAATTGAAATACTTGACCAATATCAGTGTATACTGATCCTCACCAACGGAGATTATCCGTCGCACATTAAATTTAAACATTTGCCTTTCATCGGTGATCGATACTACAGGTTCCCGACGAGAATCACATGCTGGTAAGAAAAAAGGACTGGCTACTCGCCGTCCGGTAGATATTTAAATATTCCAATGATAGTGGCTAAATATAACGTTTTATAGAGCAGACGTTTTGTAAAACCCGCATCTGATAAACGGCAACAAACTCAATATACGACCTTACATATTCGTCTAACCAAATAAAACTAAACATCACATCAAAGTTATGAAGAAGTTATGGTATTTACACGTAATTTGCGTTGTTTAAAGCCGCTAAAGCCTTCAACTGGAGCTTCTCAAAAAAGGAAAAAGTGTTAGCGCCCAGCCCAGCAGCTGGAAACGTCTTGACGGCGGCGGTGATCGAGCACCACGTGCTCCGTCACGTGTTGTGGACGCCTTCATCGGAGAGTGGCGGCGAATATAAAGGGCGGGATACGAGGCGGTGTTGTAGGCGGATACCGGAAAATCGATCAGGAGGATTTTTTGATAAGAGATGATAATTTTCCCAGAATGGAGAAGGGGTAACTACTGAAGGAAAAGTTGAATGTGAGGTGGAAGTTAGAAGTTTAAGATGAAGTTTAATGGAAGTAGAGATATGATAAGGATATATAAAAGTATGTGGTGGGCAGGTATTTGTCGACATTGGCGGGCTAAAAAAAATTCTAGGGTGTGAAGTTATCTATAAAAATATTCCTTTTCACATCAATTATTAAGTTCCTTAATAAACAAAATATATTTGTTAAAATATATTTTACCGGCTTAATAAAGTTAAAAAATGTTTTTTGTCGTAGCCAAAATGCATCAAGTGTCCAAGATTTCGCGAAAAATTGCCTATTTATAAGAGTCTACGTCATAAAATTTGCACAAATCTAGGTTGTCTAGAGAATAATCAATTTATTTAATGGAAATTAACGTTCATTTAAGATGAATTGATTGCATGTATTTCATTAGGAATCAGCTACCGGCGAGTAATTCCTCTGCTGAGGTTTAATATTTAGTTAGTTAGCAAGTTTTTCGACCAAGAATTTGCTCTGGCACGTAGTACTCTAGTACGTCTTGTTTGAATCCACCGATATGTACTTCCTTATTATGCAGTTTTCAATATACCGAATGCTGATTGAGGACCACTGGATGCAGTATCACCTTTTTTGTGTGTCTACTTCCAAGCCAGCTTGGAATTCATCAGCATCTAAAGGAGAGATAGAAAGTCGGAGGCTTAGGCTGTCTTCATCTAATAGATAAGATAAAGGCAGAGAAACCTCTGATCGTCTGTCTCTTTCCCTCTCATCGGAGCTCAGACGGACTTTCCCACTTACACAGTGGCCTATGGCTTGTTGCCTTTTTTTGTATTACCTCCATGGTCAAACCAGTATGGAGCTGATTTTCGGAAAAAACTTTGCCAAGATTCGAACCAAGACCTATCACGGAGCTTTTAATATCTGCACCTCTCTAATACACGGAATAGTTTACGAAGCACGTTTGCTATGATGTAGTTTTATAAATAGATTGAACATCCAAGTAAGTTTCACAGGTCTTAAGCGATATGTTTGGCAGTTATGTAGTGGGTAACTCAAAATTAAAGACACTTAAGGCAAGGATTACTACGTAAACATAAACGCAGCATTTGACAAGAATGCATTTAACTGTTCACACAGCAGAGCAAAAAGAGCATATGTGGCTTATGAGCAGTGTCGGAGGACAGTGGGACGCACATGGGGTCTGTCACCCCGTGTGGTCACCTGGATCTACACTACAATAATAAGACCCATGTTAACGTATGGAGCAATTGCATGGGGACCGAAGGTTCTACAAGCAACGGCCATCCAAAAATTATATCAAATACAACGAATGGATTGTTTAAACATCACAGGAGCCATGAGAACAACACCAACCGCAGCAATGGAACTAATTACTGGTCTGACCCCTCTGGACCTGCACGTCAAGGAGGTTTCGTTAATGGCCATGGTACGATTGCGCACGGCTGGTGTAAACCCCGAAGTAGGAGTGGGCCAATTGAGGTTAAGCCTATGGCAGGAAGCGCTCACTGCGCTACCTCTACTGCAAGCAGCCAACGATGCAATTGAACCCAGGTTTTTGTTTAACAAACCCTACAAAATTCAAATAAAACAGAACACAGAGCCAGATGCTGCAAATGCAGTACGCATATATACAGATGGTTCGAAAATGAAAGGAGGCTCAGGATGTGGAGTTTACTCGAGAGCACTGCCTAAAGATTAAGTGGGGAATGGGAAACAATACCAGCGTGGTTCAAACAGAACTGGCTGGTATCTCAATTGCCACAAAAGAACTAACCAGAAGAGGAATTTCTGGCAAAAACATAATAATCTGCACTGATAGTAGACAAGCCCTATTAACCTTGAAGAGACAACGTGTTATATCCAGGCTAGTACTAGAGTGCCACCAAGATTTAGCTGACGCCTCGGCAAATAACAATATTATACTGAGGTGGGTTCAAGGGCACGACAGGAGTGAAGGAAATCGCATTGCTGATTCTCTAGCCAGTGAAGCCGCTGGACTAAAATTCTAGGACCCAGTGACACCTACGGCCTAATGACTTCGACAATTGCGGAACTAGCGAAGCGTTACACCCATGCTCAATCCCTTAAGAGATGGGATGGAATCAAAGGACGCAGTCTTGCCAGGATTACCCTGGGCGACCCTGGGAAGCTGGCTCCGAAGAAATATTTGGCGATGACCAGGAAAAACCTGCGTTTAACAGTAGGATTTCTGACTGGTCACTGTCAACTAAGGAAGCACCTCCATACTATGGGGCTAGTGGACACACCTCTATGCAGGATGTGTGAACAGGAAGATGAAACTGTCAGGCATGTCTTATGCGAGTGTCCGGAGTTATCGTCAATAAGAGAGTGTGTGTTCGGTGAGCTGATATAAGTAGAGTGTATTGCTGTCCAAGTTCTCTTCATCAAGAATGATGTCATTTTCTTCATCTATTAACGCTCCAAAATTGATATTTTACACAAAATACAGAACAAATTCAACCAAAAAATGAAAACTCGCGCTCAAAATAACGAAAAAAACAGATATAAATAACACAATGAAGCTGGGTTAGGTGTCAATTGCCTTAACTTTTTTTAAGATGCAATGAAATACGTAAACTTACTGGGTATACGTTGTGTCAATTCAGTTACGTGCATGTGCTGCCTTAAGTGTTTAATGTGCGCGGAGTAGTTGAGTCGACTTAATGCAATTAGTATAACGAGACGCCAAAATCTGTGAAATGAAGTGTATGTAAGCCTATGAGATTCATTAACCACAGAGAATATAAAAACATCTTTCTCTTCCCATTTACGTCATGTCATTTTCTCTTAGACGAACGGAATTGTGGGAATGGAAAAATAAACAAAATCACATATTTTTAATGAAGGATTGCTGGTGTTATCCTTGTTTCACAATTAAATAATCAATTCAGATCAATTCAGGTGTTGGTTTCAAGCAAAATGTATATAGTCTGGTTAACTCTTGCACATTCGAATGTTACGTGGGATTTTTTAACCTAAAAATTGTTTTGCTAAGCTTAAACTGATTGTATGCACTCACTGTACATATATTCAAACTATTTTCGTTAGTAAATAATTCCCGTATCTCTAATTTTATTTTCCCAAAAACCGAAACTGCACATTTATTTTGTGCGAAAGTTTGATAATGTTAATTTGGAATAGATTTAATAGCGAGTGTCGAGAAGACGTTATCAGTTCCGTGCACACGAAGCCGTCCTCTTGATGCATGTAATTGGACTAAACAAGTTCAGAGCTGCGAACTAATTCATTGCAATTACTATATTGTCTCTGAACATTTCATATTTATTGTAACATTTTATCCGTATTTTATTATACAGGGTGATTTATTAACGTTCGATAGTATGTCGAATAATATTGAGCGGTTTTTATTTCGATTATTACCGTCATCTGTCAAAATGTATTCGATGATAATGCAGTTTCCTTCCTTTGTGAATAGAATTATCTGACAAAACCTAAATATAGGCTACACTTTATACATATGCATGCATAACTTACCGACAGTCTGCGAAATAAATCAAGTGTACTCTGGATGTTATGTGGACCTGTAATAGCTTAGGTTATCGTTAGGTTATTTTTAGGTTTTAGCCCTATAGACATTCCAGAATACATGACTTTGACACGTTTGCCATATTGAGCTGGGTTCCCCGATCTGCTGGTGTTGAAGTTTGTGTGTTTTGTTGTAAGACATATTTTGTAGAACAATGTCAATGTAATGCTTATATTTTACTTAAATAATAACACTTGGAGTAGCCGCTAAACTGTCTCTGAATTGAATTGAAGAGTAATTAAAATGACAGACTACGAAAATAGCAAACAACAGAAGAGCAACAGATCCAGATGCACAGAGTGATCGATTAAATGGTCATCTCGCTTGGTTAAAGCAGCCGGAGATTTAATCGTATCTCTTTCTTGCCGCATTTTACACTTAGCAACACTACAAAACATTAGAATTTTAGATAATTTCAAGAACTCTTTACAAATTATCAACAATCATCCAATGTTTATCAGTGAACATTGAAAGCTAAATAGAATAATACATAAGAACACACATTAATATGACCTGTCAGTGAAGTGTCATTTTTGTATGGCCTATTAGGCAATCCAGTGACTGTCAAATAAAATTCAATATGGCGACACAGGGCAAACAAATGTGATATAATACATTGTAGACCGTGGATTTTGGTATTACACTTATATACATAAGTGTTTATTTTGGAGAAAGGTGCTTTTATTTTGCTTTGGTGTCTCTATACTAATAATATACAATAAAAAGTTCAGTTAACCGTGAACTGTCACAGAAGCTAAAACATGAAACATCATGCACTCGAGTTTTATGATTCGCTGTAACTGTTTTGCCGATCTCCTTATAATCTCTATGGTTGGAACAATCAATGTTAAGCATTGAGCACGAGACCACAAATTTACCAAATGTCTGAGTTCTATTTAATTCGATAAGTAAATTTTCTCTATTCTCTAGTGTGCCGTTTCCGAAAACTTTGCAATACTTTGAGAATTTTCTGGTCTCTACTCATTTGGAACTGGAAGTAACAAAGCTTCATGGTTGGAAGAACAAACATTATTTCTGGAATGTGACTCAATGAGATACTTGAAATGTATCTGCATAATTTTATCAAAGAAAAATCTTATCGACGGATCCAAATTTTGAAAGAAAAACTAGGAATGGAAATTCTTTCAATATATTTGATTTGTATTAACATATTCATACAGAAACAGTAGCGGGCAGTCATTTAATAATCACTTGTCATGTGCCAATGCCAATGAATTTCCTGTGTTGTTAGCAGAACAGTTTTCAATTATAATGTTTTTGATACTATATTTTTGCATATTTAGATATTTTTAGTGAGGCTTAAATCGTAATCGGCACAATCTTAACCTTTAAATAAACGTCAAACCGGTCGAATGTCAAATATTTAATGTCCGTAGCTTGAAGCTCATACTTTTCGGTATGTGCTCAAGGGACAAGAGGAAGGTAAGACTAGGTGTCACGCCCGGTAATAAACGAACGAATTTCAGTCACTACGAGCTACTACCAGTAGCCAAAAGTGAATAATCGAAAACACCTAATATAGTAAAATTTTCTATCATTTTCTGTACCATTTCACTATAATCGGCAGAGAAGAAATAACAAATGTCAAGTCAACTCAAGGAGGATCAAACCCAAACATTGTATATACTTACTTATATACCTGTCCGTTACACTACTTTGATGACACTTTCTGGTCTCATGGAAGGAAATGATTGGACTCTTTCCTAATTCATCTGAACGGTATACAACTTAGTATACAGCTTACAATTAAGGTGAAAGAGAATTCATATTTTCTTGATATCCCCATCATCAGAAACACTAGAAATGGTTTCTCGCATTTCTCGCTCCTTAACAAACCAATTCAATCAAAATCACATAAAAAGTAGCATTCAACGACATCTATCTACCCCTTTTGCAAAAGTAGTAACATCCTTATGTCCGAAAGCATAAAAATCATTTCCACTGGCAAAAAAACTCCCTACTTAATTAGTACCTACAGCAAAAGAAAGGAATATCGGAGTTTTTACCCTGTTGTAATTGTCGCCAAACATAGGTCAAACAATTCGTTGAGCGCAACATAGAATTTCTGAACATTCATCCGTAAAAATACATAATATATTCCATCTATGCATTAACCCAACAAGTCATTAATATATTTTGAAATTGGTTAACTCATCACTTCTGCAAGCCCCTGTGATTTCCCATGATTAGAGCTACTTTTATAAATAAACAGTGGCTGTCAGGGGTCTCAATAACAACTTTTGTGATATCATATCTTTCGAAAGTTTTTGACTTTTTTGGTTAATACCCTTAATTAACTGTTTAAGAAGTTGGTCATTTTTCCCTATTTGAGAATATCGATTTTTCAGAGCATGCAGTATATAATAAAGATGAGAACAGATTATATTTACGCTCTTTGAATCCATTCATTTTGTTAGTTTTTCAACTCTTTCTCATGGGCGACGACCCAGCACTGTAGTGGAACGCGTTTGATGCAATAATTACAGTCAAGCAGTGTCGATCATGGTTAGTACTTGGATGGGTGACCATGCCAGGGAAAACTATCATATAGGGCCCGTACAGTCTGCAGCGGACTAGCATATCACAGCTTGCAAGCATTATACCAATGAGCACGAGGTATAATGTAGATAATATGCCGTCTTTCGGAGGAGACGTAAAACCGAGGTCCCGAGTCCATGGATGTTGGGCATGTTAAAGAACGCTACCACTGGTTGAACACTAGTGGGTTCGCCAGAATTTCTGGTTAGGGGAGAGTGCTCTCGGCGTCGGTGATTAGCCTCAGTCGCAGAAATAGACTGACGTTAAATAACAGAATAAGAAAAAACTCTTTCTCATAGCAATCACGCAATCTTTGTGATAGAGCTCGCAGAACTGCCGCTTCTGCCTCTGTAATGATGTCCTTGAATACTTCTGTGAATCATTCCACAGATTCAATCGAAATACAGCTTTTAACGAAAAGAACATATATTTTTTAGAAAAATAGCTGGTCAATTATTATTCCTTTCAGGATTCACGTCTTCTACATCTTATTATATATCGCCGATTGAAACTTTGTCGCATATCAAGAAGGAAAAGCTACGGAAAGATCCCGAAAAATCGTTCCAAAGTAGTTGTGGACCTGTCTCCAAGAAATTTGGAATGACTATTCTCCATTCACCAGATGTACCGCTGGGGTAGTTTGCTTCTGTTTTGTTGTTGATCTTCTTCATTGAAGTGTTTTTTGAATTTGTAATATCAATGATCATCATCATCATCAAGCCTTTAAATCTACTAGATTGTGGCTAACGCTAATGCGCTTTTAAATCCATTTATTAAAGTGGATTACTCTCTTTTCACTCCTTATTGCTACAATTTCTTGTGTGTCCTGGCTTCAGAAGTTATTTTCTTCCATTCTGCATTTTCCTTTCCACTCTTTGATTCCCATCCTTTTGCATCATATTCTATTTGATTCCTCCAATTTTCTCTGGGTCTTCTCGGCCATAGAGGAGTCCATTGTGTTATTCTCCTTATTATTTCTCCAGGCTTTCGTCTCATTATATGTCCTGCCCATTTTAGGCTTTTATATATTTCACGATTGTCTCATTGCTTAACTCGCTTTCTATTTCTTTGTTAGTTTTGAGTCTCCTTTCCCCAGTTCTTGTTATGTTTGGCCCCAGTATCGTTCTAAGAATCTTTGTTTCTAAGATTTTTAAGTTTTCTGCTGCTTTTTTGTTTATTACCGTTGTTTCTAAGCCATACGCAATCACTGGTCTTATTAGTGTTTTGTATATTTTTATTTTGGTGTTTTTATTTATGGCTTTACTTTTCAGAAGTTTTCTATTTCTGCAGTAAGCTTGGTTTCCATTGAGTATTCTTTCTTGCACCCGCTCTTTTCCTGTTTGTCCCATCGTCACTCCTAAGAAGTTGAATGTTGTTACATTTTCAAATGAATGCCATTGCGTTTTTAAGTTCCCTTCGGTATTTTCGTTTTTTTTACCTACTACCATATATTTTGTTTTGTCCGCGTTGATTTCCATTCCAAGTTGTTTTGCCTCTTCTCCTATCTTTTCAACTGCTTTTATAAGTCTTGAATTTGCTACTAGGGTTAAATCGTCTGCATATGCTATGATTTGAATATGGTCTGTTATTATGTTTTTGCTTTCTAGTTAAGCTGTTCTTATGATACTCTCCAATGCCAAATTGAATAAAGTTGGGAAGATCGAGTCTTCTTGTTTGACTCCTTCGATGTGACTCCTTGGAATGGCACTTTTGCTTTGTATTATCAATGATAATTGGTCCAATTTCACTATGACAGGTCTCGTATTGAGTCCTCAATATATACATACATAGACGACGTCATTAATTCTGAAATACTAGTATCTAGATATTTCATTATAAAGGAAAGTTTACATAACAGAATCGCGTATATCCTAATTGTGTCCAGTGTGTAGTGACATTTGAACTGAACGCAACTGCAGCATATCTAATCTTTATTAATGGTGTACTTAATTAGGCCGTGTCAGTTGGTGTCAATGCTGGAAAATCTAACCCTAATCCCCGGACTGAGATTGTTTATATTAACGACGAGGATTTCGAATAGTTTAAAGGGATATAAGTTGATTGATGTAGAAAGGAGAAAAACAGATTCTATGAGGATGTTTAATTGAATGATTTAACTTGATTTTACTCATTAATTCTAGTCGTTTGAATAGACTTAATCGCAATAATCTACAATAATATCTAGAGAGCATTGCTAGATCGTTACAATATGGCGCCCTGAATAATATTTAGTAATTTAAATGAATTTATCAATTCAATGCTTTTCTAGAGTCATTTAATAATAGCTTTTCCCCTAAGGAGCTGTAGGGACCTCGCCTTTGGTTAGGGGGTCGAGAAGTTTCTTCTTGAGCCCTACGGGATGGGAAAGGATATGTGAAACTAAGGACAAGGAGGTCTAGTCCTGAGAAACCATGACGAGGGCTAAGTGGCACAGGGTGACAGTTTCATGAATAGCTCCTTTGTGGTAGTACCACATCATATTTAGATCTCATCTCCGTATGTGGGGCTTTGCAAAGGTTTTCCGAGTATTCACTATCTACTCGTGGTATCTATAAGGAACACAGTAGCAAAAACAAAACAGACAAACGTGTGCTCAGGATCAAAAGGCCAGGACACACAACTGCTAAATATATAAGGTTTCCAAAGCAGGCAGGGAGCATCTGAAGAAAACCTAGAGGCTGCAAGGCCCGGAAATTAAAGGCAGGGAGTTAAACAAGGCAATTCTATCGAGGTGAATGCATTGGAAGACGTATATCTTATGACAGACGGGATCAGGGCTACAAGGCTATCCGGTATCTCCATAGCCAAAGTAAGCAAATTGTGAAGTGGGGTCAGGGTTTCTTTTTGGCTAAAAGAGCCATAATCAAATCCAAATTCACCAAATTTGCAGAAAGGGGAGAGTATGTATCTTCAAAGCCTACGAAGACCAAGACAAAAATAAATACGACCAAAGAGGCTCCATAAAACTAAGGTCAGATGAAAGCCCAAAACTCCAAAATAGAAACAAAAACTCTTAAGGACACTTGTCCAAGGAATAGCTGTAGGATGGAGAGTCCTCAGATTACGAGCAGAGGGACGCTTCATTCCGGTCAAGAAGAATAGGAACGTCCTGAAGGCCAATCTTCAGCAATACTGGTTAGGAGGTTGTATCACGTGGCGGATGGGTGTGAAAATTGTTGACCTATCCACTAAACAAGGTAAAGTATTTTATATAGCAAAGGCAACAAAACCTAGTGCATGTATAATTCACAGCTATAGGGTAGATTGTATATTGATGGTATTCTAATATTTGAATATTGACCCTATTGACCTGATGACTATCCCCAAAAAGTGTTTATGAGTCGTCGCTCTGGAGGCGAATTCTCGGGAAAGGGAATAGCGCTCCCCAAGAGAACACATTTCTTGTCTTTATTTCGCTTGGTCACTATGTCACTCCAGTGACAAGCACAAAAGATCTTTTCTCTCGGGGAGCGCTGTTTCCTGGCCCGAGAATCGGCACCCTGATAGCTTTTCATAGTGTCGCGCGAAATACATCAGAAATGCTCTACCTGTACACGCAAACGGATATCAGATGTGGTTCCTAGTAGCTAGAGTGTACACCATCCTCTTTATGTTTTTTCTTGTTAGTCCGTTCATCTACTAAATATAGCGAGCTAACTTTTCGTCTAAGTCTCTACCTTGAATCGATTCATGCCTTACTTCAATGGGGGACAACTCTAGAAACCTGGTAATAGGAACCACGGATCAGAACCAAATATCGATTGATATTAGTAAAGGCCCTGTATGATTGGCTAAAATTTTTGTAGGAGCCCGTAATTTTAAGATGACTGGGTGTCTTAGGATATTTTATAAATAAGTAAAATAACGGAAATAATAAGTTTATTTCATTCGGCTTTTCTACAATATTAACATTAAAAGCTGTATCTGGGTGCCTCAAAATATTTATCAATTCTGTCTATCCATTCTTGAAATCTATCTGGATTTTTCCGTATCTCCAGTTTTTCGTCTATTTTCATATATTTGTAACTATCTTGTTTTACTTTGGGCCATCTGATATTTTCCAGTAGAGGGTCGTCAAACGGAGTGGGGTTTCTTAAACAACAAATAAACTTGTAGACGCAGAACTTAAAACATAAAAGGTCTTCAAATCCATCCACTCAATTGAGTTTAAGAAATGTCACAAATTATTTATAATTTATTTTCAGATTCTAGTTAGGCTTCTTCCATCCCTTTAATGGATGGTAATTATTTTATACAAAATTAAATTTTTTTATTTAGGCTGTTTCACGACGATGTTACAGTATCTAGTTGAAACGTTAACTTTGTTAGTTAACATTTCAGATATTAAAAATGTGTAATTATCACTTCAGAATTTTGATTTTTGGTGGAATAGTCTATATATATTACCTAAAAATATTTCATTCAAATATTTAATAAATTATTTAACTTTTGTGATTTGTGGTGGAATAAACTAGAAGACCAAAAATCAATATTCAAGAGATATTTTACCGCGAAATTTAAAATTTCAAATGGCCTTTAAATACGGATGAGAAAGGTACCGGGAGGTCTTCTCTCATCGTCTGTTGTCGTAGCAAGTTGGAACTGTGCAGTAGTCCAAGTAATAAATTTAACAATTTTTCACAAAATCTTATAAGCAGCCGTAACTTTTTAAGTTTCCATCTGGATTACTGCACAGTTCTCTGGACACAGTTGCCTGGACACAGTTTCCTGGACACAGTTCTCTGGACACAGTTTCCTGGACACAGTTCTCTGGACACAGTTCTCTGGACACAGTTTCCTGGAACTCAGTACATGGAATACCTAAAATAATTCTTGGATTACCTATAAACGTTCCTGGGAGACAAATAGTACCTAGAAGTTTCTAGAAGTTCTCTCATCAATTGTTTAGTTACAAGTTTTTTTTGGAGACAAAAAGTTCCTGCTAAACAATATTCCAAAACTACAGTTTCCTGGTTTCCAGTTTACTAAATTAAGAGCACATCAATAGCTACAGTTCAACTTCGACTTCCAAAAAAAATATGTATTGGTGCTAAGTATTTTTTTTTATATCTTTTTATATATTGTTTACTAACCCATTTTCTTTGTAATTTCTACATCGTAATTATATACATTTTTTTTTATTTAGTGGTTTTATTTATTATACAGAAACTAAGTTCTTTCTTTTTTTTTTAAACAGATTAAAAGTTAGCTGACCTTTAGATTTGATTTTCTTTCTAATTTTCTTTTAGGAAAGAAAATTAGTGGCGCCCTAAAATTGCTTTCTATTTTTTTCCTAGTTTTGCTAAAAAAAATTAACTTTTTTCTTTACATCAATAAGGTAACAAAGCCCTGTGAACTGGCTTAGTTTACCTCCAAATCTATTGGTTAGTTAGGCAAGAACCTGCATTATTCAACATAAATTTTTTTTACGTCATTGGACTTTTTAGTGTTTCATCAACGTTTATCAAATACAATTTGGTTTCATTGGCGCTTAACGTCAATCAACAACAAATTGGTTTCATAGTCACTACCGTTTCACATAAGAAGAAGGCACATGAAGTTTGCTAACTGTCTTACGTGGCTGTGAGGCATGCGCAAATATTTAGAATAACTACTAGCAGCGTTACAGTTCACATTAAATCTACAATTTTAGTAAGTTTTCTGGCCCTCCAGGTGGCGTTCAGAGTGTCCATTCTCGTAACGACAGTTTCATGCCATTTGGGTTACAAACTAACATTGCCAATCGTTGATTGAAAGTATGAATATTTCAACTATACCAAGTATTTTTATATACCAGAGTCTGTTATATGTGAAACTTCTCGAAAAGTTTCAAATAATTCCCAAATATGTTTTATTTAAACTATACCATATATATTTCAGTCTTGCTATCATCTCCCAAGTTTTTGATACAAAGTCCTGGGACATCTTGTATATTCGATATTATAAGCTATCATTAATCAATCTGTCCAGTGATATCTTCATATTATTGTTTATTTAGTTAATAATGAATTATTGCTACTGTGACAGTTCAGTTGTTATTATTGCAGCACTGATTAGTGTCGTGGAGTGCGGATATAAATTATTATCCTCCCATAAAAATGATAATTTACTAGATGAAACATTCAACAAAAGAGCTATTAATATCGTTGCGAATAAATGATTAATTCTTATTTATTTTACATAAATGTTTTACTTACGTGTATTTTATAAAATTTGACCACATCCTTAACATTCTTCTTCTCATTAATAAGTCCATATCTGGAGGAACAACATTTTTATCCAATTTAAAGTTGAATAACAAGGTTAGATCTTCGGCGTGTGCAGATTTTCCTATACCTAAAAAAAATGTATTTTTTATTTCGAAGAATACCAACCAACCGCAATTGGTTGGGCTAATGGAACCGTAAGGATCCGCAGTCATCACAACCTCACACACACACACACACAACCAGCCGCAACCATTTTTCAACGAAATCATTTTTAAATTATCACACATGAAAAATTGTCGATAGAAACATTAAAAGACGCGGGTTTGTAGTGAACAGTATAATCACAGCAGGATTCTAC
Source organism: Galerucella calmariensis (assembly GCA_910591675.1). Lineage (NCBI taxonomy): Eukaryota > Metazoa > Arthropoda > Insecta > Coleoptera > Chrysomelidae > Galerucella > Galerucella calmariensis. The sequence goes on along the minus strand of CAJUYG010000392.1, from coordinate 227,367 downwards.
AATGTACAATGTTTGAAGTTTGTAGCTAGCAGTTTTACAGAGATGTGCAAAATAAGTGACAACATCATCATCTTCATATTTGGATATAAGTAGTTTAATTAGGTTAGATGGACATAAAATCACCTGTAGTATCAGTAGTTTGAAAAATCTCTGAGCATATTTACATTACAACTTTTACGTTGTCCACTCTGTTTAATCGATCTAAAAAGTAAAAAATAATTTCAAAATAATTGATGTCATTGTGGTAATAGTTTGGGCTTACTATAATCAAGGATTACAGAATAAAATATAAGATGTTTCACTCTAGGGCGGTTTGATTCAAGTTGCTGTTCCAAACGGACGCCGCTCTCATAAATTATGTTTACGATTCGCTTTTGTTGTCAATAACGAGACCAGTAGATACCAGAACAGTTCGAAAAGCTATTTTAAGCTATACAGGGATAATTAGAGAAATATATATTTAAATTAATAGGATTCTTTATCACAAAGGTTTATTTTCAAATGTTAATAATTTCGAAAAATGTTCGGGACATGAATTTTTAAAATGAATCAATTCACAGTTTTTATCCAGCGTCTTGGTAATTTTGTGATACTTATTGATAATCTATCAGATATTTATCACAAATTAAATAAAATATACTCATTAGCCACCAGAATAATAGGGCCAGTAAATCTTAAATTTTGATCTTTAAATAACGCGTATTTTTTGGATTGTCAAGTTTAAAACAGTAAAAAGAGAGGCAGCTGTAGGAATTTATTAAAAAAATTTATAAATGTTGTAAAATACTAAGTTTGGAGTTTGGTTTATGTGTTAAATTTAATTTATTGTCTTTCAAATCTTTCAATATACATTTGAGAGTAAAATATATACGGACTCTGGTGTAGAGACTTGCATAATATTTGAAAGGAAATTGATTACGTGGATGATGAAGAGAAAATTTAGTTAATTCGTTCAAAAGAAACTGACCAATTCCCCTTTGGTTAGCTATAGAATTGAATTTTTGTGTTTTCTTGCGTAATGTACATGTTTATATAATATCCTTATTATAAAAATAAATCCGTAATTTTGTATTAGCAAATATTACAAAATATTTAGTGTTTAAGCTTTGCTATTAAAGAGAAAAAATATTAATATGATTTTTTGTTCATTTCAACAATTAATTAATAAATTTAAAAAATCTATACAACATCAATATAAAACACGAGCAATCAATTATAAACACCGTTCTAAAATAACAGTGCTCGACGGGCGACGTCCCGTATAATATGCCAAATTATAAGGACGTAGCGACGTACTGTACCATCCAAGTCACCAGACAGTCACCAGCGGCATCGGTGCTTTACGCGATAAATTCGAACGAATGAAACATCTTATATTTTATTCTGTAATCTTTGCTATAATTTATTTCAACAAGTACAAAGATCATTGGAATGTAATAATCCCCTAACTAAACTAAATATTCTCCCACTTCCTTGGAATGAATAATTACTATTTAGTTGTGTTCAGTCCCCATCAAAACTATCCCTATTAATTTTCTTGTTCTCCAATTTTCAAGCACTTTCGCGTATGCTATGGAGGGGAAGAAAACGTGTATGTTAAGCAACTAGATGTTGACCGCGCAGATGTGATTTAGCCGCAGTACTTAAAACCGATATAATTTACTAATGTGTAAAATTTTGCGTGCTGGAAGTTTATCATTCTTTTACCTCCCCTAACAGACAAAAGACAGTGAGTGGGTACCGACAAGAAGATCTAGCTCCAGGAAAAAAGGGTAAGTGCTTATATGCTTTCTTGTTGTGTATTTCATTTTGATCATCAAAAGTTACTTGTTATACCTACAAATATTCTGAATATAGTGCACTTGATTCCTGTCCAAACATGTTGGTACATTCGAGGACGGATTTTTTGAGACATTTTCAGCCTTTAAAAACATGTAATTGGTGATTCATTAATGTTTTAACATACAATATTAAGATTCAATCGACATATTTATTCCTTATTTGTTATCACCGGTCTTGAATAGGTTAAAAGTAAGGTACCGAACACGCATTGAAATTGGCGCAGCTCGAAGCAAAAAACGTTCTGGACACCGATTGCTCGCTGACGGTGGTACCAAACATATTTAAAGATACTACAAAATAAAATCAGATATTTTATCGATAGCTTGAATAAAAATTTGTACCGAACCGACCACTGCAAAACGCAAGGAAAAAACCAATCGTGATAAATTATGTTATTATCAGTAACAAAAAACCTATAAACAATTTTTTGGTCGATGGTCAGTAATTTGTTATTATTTATTAACCGAAAAATTACAAAAATAAAACAATTGTTACGGTAAAATGGATAAAAATAAACACTTTTAGAGCGCTTTCAGACGGGACACTTTGTGGCTACTAGTGTCTTTGTGGCTGCTAGTGTCTAAACAGAATCCGTCTATTTATATTAATGTATCTTTAGCCGCACGATTCTTTTCAGGCACTAGTAGCCGGCCACAAAGTGTCTCGTCTGAAAGCGCTCTTAGACCCTTGGTATTTTTTTCGAAAAATGCTTTGCTTTCGAGTTATCGGCAATTTAAAGTAAAAAATCGACCAGAAAATCGTATTTTTCGAAAAATGTTGCCTCGTCTTTTACCATAGCATCTTCAAATTTTCAAAATTATTACGTAATGCTTAAGCTGTAGCATAGCAATAAGCTCAAAGTTCAGTATAACTTACGAAAGGAGTACTTAAATTCTAAACGATGCAAACGTGCATAATAGTATATTCTTCAACGAGTGCGGATGAAGTTTCCAAAACGAGGGAGCGCAGCGAGTGAGTTGTGGAATCATCCAAGTGAATAATAGTCATTCTACACAAGTAAAAGACTATACTTTCTCCACGACTAAAAAGAAAAAACTTCCAGTGGGGATCGAAGCTCGATCGTCCGCGCCATAGTTAACCACCACTATAGTTCAGACAGTCAAGACAATCAATTGATTATAATTTGACGTAAGGTCGGGAATGGTATAAAAACAAACTATGAAATTTTGCAGCCTGTTCCGAAGTCCGGAACATTGTTAAAACTGCAATTAAATTAATTTTTGCTGTATGGTCGTGAAAAAAATTCCAAAAGTTCTGCAAACTTGGGGAAGTTTTCGATATAATATATCATATCACGTATTAAATTTGCAACCAATCTAAGTGTACGGAACATTTTTTGTTATTAAAAATTAATGTTTTTTTTATTAAACTGAAGGAAAACGTTCCAAAAGTTCTGCAAATTTGACAGATCTATCGGAAAAATATACCGAACGACTGTACAAATTTGCAACTTTTTACGTTGACCGGAACATTTTTATTTATAATTTTTTTAATTCGTGGTCATTTTTTCGAGCAAGGCGGTCTCGGAATAATTACAAAAGTTTTGAAACTTGGTTGCAAACTTTGAAAACATCTATTCTGATGCATTTACAAATTTGCAACCTCATATGCGATCCGGAACTTTTGCAATTTTCTTGAAGGTGAAAAAATAATAAAATTACATTTTTGCAAATTGCATAAAGTTTCGGATCGCGTATGAGCTTGCAAATTTGTAAATGCTTCAGAATAGATGTTTTCAAAATTTGCAACCAAGTTTCAAATTTTTTGTAATTATTCCGAGACCGCCTTGCTCGAAAAAATGACACGAATTTAAAAAAATTATAAATAAACATGTTCCGGTCAACGTAAAAGGATGCAAATTTATACAATCGTTCGGTACATTTTTCCGATAGATCTGTCAAATTTGCAGAACTTTTGAAACGTTTTCCTTCAGTTTAATAAAAAAAACATTAATTTTTAATAACAAAAAATGTTCCGTACACTTATATTGGTTGCAAATTTAATAGGTGATATGAAATATTATATCGAAAACTTCCACAAGTTTGCAGAACTTTTGGAATTTTTTTCACGACCATACAGAAAAAATTAATTTAATTGCAATTTTAACAATGTTCCGGACTTCGGACAAGGCTGCAAAATGAGATTTATTGTCGTCTCAATGTACCATTCACTTGACCGAAGTTTGAAAACTTTTGGAATTATAGTTAAATTTTCGATTTCGAATGTCAATAATGACTGGACTACTAGGCTATAGAGTATAGACGTTGAATGGGTATAGAGCATATTTATAAAAATGTAAAGAGTGAATATATTTACGAAACTCATATTTTTAATCTAAATTCTCACATCTATAAATGAAATTAATTCCGGGAGGTGTACATATTCACTATCGCTACTGTTGTCCATTGTTTTCTCTTATAGGTAATACGTAAAATTATGATTTTATAATTATTTTAACGTTTAAAACGACGCGCTGTCTGAAGCGATTTGCGTTCTTAGGTATTTGACGTTTTAAAGAGACTATTTGATTTATTCAAAGGTAATACCACGAGTGCTTCAAATTTTATCGATAATTTTTTCTTTTCACGAAAACTTGTTTATTTGGCAAAAATATGAAAACAAACCGATTGATAAAATCACGAGTCCGTTAGGACGAGGGATTTTATCTAAATTCGGTTTGTTTGAATGTTTTTGCCTCAAATAAACAAGTTTGAGTGATAAAAATAAAAAATTATGTGATAAAATTTGAAGAGCGAGTTGTATTTGGGAAGATTATTTTTTTCAACAATTTAAAATTTTGTATTACCTGAATGTTCAATATTCTCTTGGGTGATGGCACTCAATCGGTTTGTGTTCAATTTTCAATAAACTTCGAAGCACTTTTAGTTGTCAATAATGACAAATTCAAAGTAAAATTTTGACGTTTCGATGTAAACAAGGTTTTATCGATGAGGAAGCAGAATTATCAGTATAATACCGAATGATTGGCTAGAATAATGTATTGCTATTGGTTAAAACCACCAAAATGTCAGATTTTGACAAGTGAAAAAAATAATCATTTAAATTCATTTTAGCATGAATTCTGATAATAACAGAATGTGATTGATAACGAGAGTGAATTCTTTTTATTATTCACTGGTGTTAATGAAGAATTTATATCATTATGCAGCTAAATATGTAAAAATAATTTGTGCGTTATTATTTAGTCGTGGAGAAAAGACTTACCTTTAAGTTTAGAATTTTCATGCCATTTCCATTTGGTTAAATCAGTTGTTGGGCCCAAGTAACCAAACTCGTAAGAATAAACATCTGCGAATTTCGAATGAAGATACGCAGTTATCTTACAAGGCATGCTAAAGGTTGTATCTCCCAGGAACTAAAATTAAACAATCTCGGATCAGAAACAGTCAAGAGGAACTGAGATTTACACAAAACAGACAAAGCTATGGAAGTGGAAGTCCTGCTTCAAGGCGGGAAAGACGAATTTATAACTTTAAGGATACGCGTAATCTATACTGCAAGGAATAATAATCATAGAGATACTACAAATAGAGGCAACTAGCCAGCTTCGAACCCGTCAGCATATAAGAGAGAGAGAGAGATAGAAAGTAGGAGGTTTACGCTGTCTATCTTTGATAGCGAGTATGCTATATATACACAAACAAAGACAGAAAAGCCTTTGATCGTTTGTCTCTTTCTCTTTTACTGGAGTAAATATGATAATAATAGGAATGTGAAATTAATCATTTTCAATCTTCTAAAAAGCAAATATTATCTGAAACACCTTAAGACAAAGAAATATCTAAAAATAATGAATATTAGTAAATTAAATAATTTCTTATCTGTTACCAGTACATTATTGTGTACATCTACTATGTACGTGTATAATACATTCAATAGCCTTCTTGGTGTGCGTCATCGCTTGTGACGTTTGTCGTTTATTTTATTTGCTATTTTGACATATAGCTAACCTTAAATTTGATAAATCAAATTATCAGGATCATATTCAGCCAAATTCAAAAAGGATATGAAATTAATAATTACCAGCTTCTTTTTCCAACTGAAAATACTTGAGAACTTTCAAAATCCTGATATTTTTCCGTGTATCTAGGCATATTTTCGTATTATTTGAATGAATATAACAAGATTAATATTCACTTTTCATAAATAATAATTGACCGTAAACAACAAAGTACAGACCTGACTAGAACGGTCAGTGGGACAGTAGTAAAAGACGTGAGACACATTACCAATACCAAAGGTATGTGTGCATCCTATTTTAAATGTTGCAATATCTCCGGATTGATAGGTCGTGCTTGCGCGTTTTCTAAACATCGACTAAACAAATTTTTAAGACAGAGGTTAGGATTAACGTTTGTAGTACATTTAAACGGTTCATTATTGTGATATTTTGATTAGGATTGATCACAGACTTGCTTTTTTTCCATTTCTTCCAACGTAATGTGTTAGAAGGACATTAACAATCGATGACGTACACCAAAAAGGTTATTAAATGAACTCTATATATTATTTGGCTTAACTTATTCACACAGAATTGTCAATTCTGGATTCCGGCGATAGCTAAATTTTTTGCAGCAATAGTTGACTCATGATTCATTGTCTGGTTCTCTAGTTTCTGTGAGGAAATGCGAGATCCAGATGGTACGCCTGCCAACATCCTTGAAACCTTATTTTTTGAGGATATGCTGTCCTCTAAATATCGTTCAGCAACTGTGGTACTCTTCCATCCACATTGGCACTTCATCGTAGTCATACTTGCTCCAGCTTCTGCTTAGACTTGCCGATATTCGATGTAAACAATGACCAGGGTACTTTTCGGGGCTGTCAAACCCAAATACTTTGCAAAAATACATACAAATTTCCCAAATACAACATCAATGATTTTCCCCAGGCCTCACTTCTTGTTGTTTATTCTTTGTTCGAGTATAACACGTACTGAATTAAGATGGCTTCAGTTTGCTGCTAAATTAGTCTAAGATTCATTGGAATACGTACCTTGATCATACCAGTTAAGTTTGCACTGAATAACTGTTGTTTAATATAAATATCCTTAAGTTCTTCGATCATTGAAGAAACATTTTCCTTCTTGACATTTACTGTGGGATCTATCACATGTATATAGCTCAAGTCGGCCATTAATGCCAACAATAATACGTTCGTTGTATCTAAAACATAAAAGTATTTGTTTCTTTCTAAAATATGGAGCCAAAAACTCAAAAAAAAAACCGGAACATTTCGATTTGTAGTTTGTACAATGAAATTTCATCATACAGATTAATCCAAATACTAGGTGACTTTAACTTCGAATTAGAGTTTTCATAATTTGTATTTACCTTTTTTTTCTTCGTCAGTATTGCCTATCAAAAGTGGTACAGGGCTGGAGATACCGTTTTCAAAATTCTCATGCATCGGACCAACAACGTATGCATTTTCATGGTGCGGATTCTCAATGGTTGGAGCCCATAATGGTGTAATTGGAGTATATAAAGGAAAAGACAACAAATCACTACGCTGTAACAAATATTTATCACCATTATGCGATTTTTGTAGCGGAATATTGTTGAGTATTTACAGATACAAGCAATGAGAAATGGATCATAGGGATCTAATGTATTCTCCGATCTAAATAGTCCACCAACAAAAAATTGCTATGAATTTACTTCAATAAATATCAAGTATTTAGCTGAACAGCTGGATTCAGAACCACTGTAAGAAATCCCGCCTCTTCTCCAACCAATATTTGATAGTTATGTGGTTTTGTGCGTGCGATTTAAATTTCAAGTGTCTTTTGACGCTATTAATATCCGTCTCTACATATTGAAACAATATGCTTACGTTTTATGTTGTACAAATTGAACAATTTATTGTTTAAATATATTTGGCAATTAATGTTTCAAGGATTGCTTTCTTTTGGCCATAACGGCTTCCAAATTAAAAATGAATTCGTAAATAAAACAAAATAAGATTCTTTAAATTGAAACAAATTGATTTCGAAAAATAGGTAACTTTAAAAGCTAAAACTGGAAAATTCATGAATTAAATGTTCAAATAGTCCTTCTTGTTGACCCAAAAAAAACCGACTCTATTGAACAAAGATAATCTTGTATCTCTGAGCTGATTCTGTGTAATGTTTGCACAATGTTGGACAACTGCATTTGTTGCAGTTTTGTAAACATCCACATTTACGAAATGTCTCAATTATTCGATCAACTGTAGACTGTGAAGATGCTGGTCGGTTTTCAAAAACAACAACGAATAAATTTACTTTTTCCCTAATCGAGTAACCTCCAAAATACCAAATATTTTAGAATAATTTTATGGTAACTGTTTGAAAACATTTTGATTGAGTGATAAAAATGATCGTATAAAAATATAATAGTAAGAAAGAAGAATATCCAACCCTTGGTTTGCTAAGCAATCTTTCCACTCTACTTTTAAACCGAAAAAAACATGGCTTATACAGGGTGTTTTCAAATGACACTTACAACGCGCATTTACTTTTCGAAGTACAGGGTGATAAAACTTTTGAAAAATTAAATGTTTTAATTCGATAACTTCAAAATGGACGAATAAATTGATTTGACATTTGGCAGGTTGTTTTTAAATGTAAAAGGGTATATTTTTATGGGAAAATATTTTCCAATTTTTGATCCAGTGGTGTAGATTTGGAAGAATATGTTACCTTTCCCCTCCCATTTTTCACGCCACTGACATTTGAGGCAATTTTTATTCAACTTTGTATTCCTCAATGGTTTTCACGTGAAAAACGAATGACCTTTACATATCAAAAAATTTGTAGTTTCCAAGATATTTAATGATTTCATGAAGTCTACAAGATCACTTTTTAATAATTAATTTTTTAAAAAATCTCTTGTATTTTTTTAAAAAACTACCAATATGGTTGGAATATGTAACAGGAACTAATTTATGAAACAGCAATGCATTCAAAACATTCGGAGAATATTGTTGAAAATATTAGTCAAAACTTGTGATTTTATTTAAAAAAGTATAGAAAGAATCCATGCAGCTACAGCAATTATTTCTGGCAATCGCCAGTCTTTCCAAGGTATGCTATTTTCGATGAGAAAACGTTGCGAATTATGTATAAATGTAAATGGACAATATTCCAACCATAAGTACTTGGTAGTTATTGAAAAAAATTATTATTTCATTAATTATTGAAAAGTGATCTTGCAGACTTCATGAAATCATTAAATATCTTGAAATCTAAAAATTTTTTGATATAATAATAATAATAATCTTTATTCAATAAATAACAATACAAAGGAGTATCTCACAGTAAAATAAGATGAATAAAGGTAATGAGCGATAAGTGCTGTTCCACTTGTTTCGCGTAAATATAAAAAGGTTGATAAAATTATTACATACAATACATACATCACATAAAAGTGTACTTATAAATAGTTCCTAAAAATACAAATGATAATATAATATACTTATAAATAATAAATAATAAATTTATAAATAATAACCGAATAACAACCGAAATAAAAAAAAATACACAACAATACAGAATAATAACAAGTTTCTCCTTGTTTATGCAAGCAGTACACTGTAACCTATTAAGATCATGATTTGTTCAGATCACATATTATATGCATTAAAATGGCGATGAATTAATTGTCTTGGATTCTCATGAATGAATACTTTCAATGCATTTTTGAATTGAGGTGGATATATAGATGTTTTTATTCGTTCAGGTGAACTATTATAAAATTTTGGTGCCAAGTAATTGAAGGAACGTTGTGTTACTGTTTTCATCAGTAGATATAGCTATACGGTTTCTAGCGCACTACTTCAAAAATCTCCGCTTGGTGGCGCTGAGAGTGGCGCGGCAAATTTGAATGTAGTCATTTTTAGTATTTCAATGCAGGCCGCCATTTTTAGTCCTGTTGTAATTTTAGGCCGCCATTTTTAGTCCTGTTGTATATTTAAAAATCTGAAAAAAACTTCAGTGAGATTCGATCCCACAACCTTCGCGTCTATAGCGAGGCATTCAACACATGCTGCCATAAGCTCTCATGCATATTATTAGCGAAGAATGGTATGGCTGCTGCAATGTTAATCCGGGGGTCGGTGTGGAGGTAATCTACGTAATCGAGAGTATAGATATACCGGGGATGGTTGAAAGTAGCGCAATAATGCTGTCAAAAAGGCACTAACACCTAACTTCGTTACTATTGGTCCGATTTGAATGGAACAAACGGCATTATGTATGAAAAGTGATGTAATTTATATATGGAGAGTATGAGCATGCGCAATAATGCTGTCAAAAAGGCACTATCACCTAACTTCGTTACTATTGGTCCGATTTGAATGAAACAAACGGCATTATGTATGAAAAGTGATGTAATTTATGGAGAGTATAAGCATGTGCAATAATGCTACCATAAAGGCACTAGCACCTAACTTCGTTACTATTGGTCCGATTTGAATGGAACAAACGGCATTATGTATGAAAAGTGATGTAATTTATGGAGAGTATGAGCATGCGCAATAATGCTACCATAAAGGCACTAACACCTAACTTCGTTACTATTGGTCCGATTTGGATGGAACAAACGTCACGTCAAATGACACACGTCACGTGACACGTCGAATGTTAAACGTCACGTGACACGTCACGTGACACCTCTCTCCTGTGCAACGTGACGTTTGAGTCTCCTCACGGGATGTTTTAAAGATTAAAAAAAAAACTAATTTTTCTCTCGAGATATTTATTTATTTAGAAAAGAATTATAATGATAATACAGTATTTGAAAACCAGTGGCGGAGGCGTTGTACATTTCTTTCGGTACACGAATATACTCCAGTGGCGTGACAGGGGTTTGGATCATGGTCAAAGTTTCCTGTTGCACACGGCGTACCATCAAATTTGCAAACGTCAATATGTGGAAAAATACCGTGACATTTCCTTTGCAGAAACTCGGCTTTTTCTTGTCCACGAACGTAAATGTAGTCTGCGGCATGCAATAACTTGCTTTCCAATATTTTATTTTAAAAATTGTAAAACGAAAATTTCAATCTTCATGTAATATAAAAGTTGATGAATATACAGGATGTTTTTCTAATAATACTTATAACAATTTTATATCGTATTGTTTTAAGAAATTAAAAACTTAAAATGGCATAAATTAATTTATAAGTTGATCGACCTAAGTACCAGGTCATGTGGCTCAGGTTCATATCAGGAAATTGATGTAAAATAGACTAAGTATATATATGACAAGCGGAATATCGTTAACCTTACTCGCTTCTT